>SKCR01015591.1:0-44854 GCA_019454045.1 Zanthoxylum bungeanum
GGTAAAGGTATCCTTTAGGCATTTCCCTCAAATGGAGGACCTTTAATCCATCGTAGTTAGCCCATGCGCACTAGATTAACAATGCAATAAACAAATAAACAGTACATAGAAAATAAATAGTGGAACAATAAACACAAAATTAAATACCAAAATGTAACACGTGCTTGAAAGTTTCTCAAACGGTACGTGGAGTTGTATCCCAAGTACAGACCGCACTAACGTCCATTCGGATTCGGCTATGGAATTTACGTCTGGGTTTCCATCTGATATACCGCAAGAGATAGCATGCAATCATCAACTCAACACAAATGAAACTATACGTAAAACATAACGATGCATGCGAGTGATCGACAAAGAATAACTGAAAAGATAAATGATAAAAAGGGGGGCCCTCAGGTCTTACCTTTTAAGTGCTCCTCGAAAGGTGTGTGACGTCGTCGCCGTAAGGGTTAATGCTTCGTAACTTTTCTGGTTTTCTGGTTCGGTATTTTCCTTTGCTGTTTTCATTGCTATTTTCTCTGTCTTTCCTCACTGTTTTTATGCTATTTTTTCTGCCATTTTTGGTCACTGTTTCGGGGTTATTTTAATTATTTTTAGGGGTGTTGTTTCGGTGGTTCAGGGGTGTTTTGGGGACTGTTTTTGGGACTGGTTTTGGGATAATTTTTGGGATTGTTTTTGGGCTACTTTTCACGTTGATCAGTCGGTGGAGGGGCTTTGACGTGGCCTGTGTGCGTGATTAGTTTTTTAATAGAGGGTTGCTTTTGTTGTTTGAAGGTGAACGGCTTGCAAGATGTCTTAGTGGACTGTGTTTTTTTTTTTTTTTTCTGTGTGAGGTGGCTCCTCGTCTTTTATGGTTTGGTCAATGTGTGCGTATATGTGGCTGTGTAGGCTGTAGGGTTCAATCTTTACTCGGTGAGTTTTCTCTGGTTTTTGGCTGCGTGTGGGGCATATGCATGGTGTCTTCGACTGGTGCTAGGTGATGTGCTGAGCGTGTTTTATTTTTTGGGGAAATAGGGGAGTGTGTTTGTTTATTGCTTCATCGGTTTGTCGAGAGCTGAGTTAGCTTTTTTGTATTTTACCGAGAAGAGGGAAAGAGGTTACTAGGGTTTTCTGTTAGTGGTTTTTGAGAGAGAAGAGCTGTGAAGCTTTTGTTGTTTTTTTGTGTTTGCCGTGTATGTGAGAGCCAAGGGAGACCGTGAATGTGAGAGCCAAAAGGGAGACCGAGGGTTTGGTTTTTGGTCTCTTTTTATAATAGTGCATGCTAGGGTTTCCTTTGTTTGTGCATGGCTTAAAATGGAACAAATTAAGCAATTATGGGTGTATTTGTTTAAGGAAAGGATATTGTGTATTTTTGGTGGGGGAATATCTTTAATTTGGAAGGTGATTTATTTAGATTAGGAAGGGGATTTGATTTAAATTAGGAAGGGGATTTTATTGGATTTTAACATGTGTTAAATGTGATTGAATACTTGGATTGGGCTTAGTGGGCCTGGGTGTGTGGCTTGAATTTTTGTGGGCTTGGTTGTGTGGCTTGGATCTTTGTGGGCTTGGGCGTGTGACTTGGTGTGGGTTTTTTGGGCCGAAGCTAGCATTTCAAATGGAGATCCATCGAGCGAACCTGAAACCAAACAAACGAATTAAATCTGAGGATGTACTTATTTTTGAATTTTCCCTTCCGACGTCTGTTTCCCGCGACTTCTGCAGGGTAGTGCCTCCATACGAGGCTCATCATCGGGCTTTCATGTAAAAATGCAGTGTCTACACTCACCTGCCAATCGGACCCATGCTTCAATAATCCAACGAATGTTAGTTAGAATACCTTTGATCATCAGTAGTCTCATTCGTTCCATGCGAGCTTTATAGAATTTCATCAGAATATTTTGAGGGAGGGAGGGAAATTCCTTGTGAAGATTTACGTGAACTTCTTCCATCGTGAAATCTGACTTTACCTACACAAATTAAACACACAAAATAAAACACACAATATCACAATATATACATAAATTTTATGGGTTGCCTCCCAACTAGCGCTAAGTTTAATGTCGTCAGCTAGACATGATTTCCCTAACGTTAGGCTGGATCTGAAAGTGTGACACTTTCTTTTTGTCGCTCAAATGATTCTCCCCAGTAGTGCTTGACACGCTTGTTTTTAACCTTGAATGTTTTGTTGGAGTCGGGATCATGTAACTCAATGGCTCTATCTGGTAAAACCTTGGTGATTAAAAATGGACCTGACCACCGAGATTTTGGCTTCCATGGGAAGAGTTTCAACCTTGATTTGTTTAACAGTACCTTTTGCCCTAGTTTCAGTTGTATGTACACTAACTTCTCATCATGTTTCTTTCTGGCATTTTCTTTGTATAATTTGGCATTCTCAAAAGGCTGAATGTGAAATTCCTCCAATTCGTTGAGCTGGTGGAACTGTTTCTCTTCTGTTGCTTGTAGTACAAGAATTGGCTTCTTCAGTGCGCAGTACGCTTTATCTTCAGGCTCCACCGGTAATTGACATGCTTTAAGTTTGTCAGCAGAACTTTGTATTGCATTGGAGATCTAGATGGTACTATTTATCATATCAAGTCTAAAACATTCCTCCTTCTCGTCATTCGGGAAATTCATGGCTTTAAAAACATTAAATGTTACTTCTTGGTCTTGTACCCTCATGGTTAGTTTCTCTTTTTTGTACATCAATAATGGTTCGACCTGTAGCCAAGAATGGTCTCCCGATGATGATCGGCACGTCTTCGTCTTCCTCCATATCAAGGACAATAAAACTGCTGGGAAAAGAATTTGTCAACTTTGACCAGCACATCTTCAACTACACCTCTCGGAAATACAAGCATTTTATCAGCAAGTTGTAGAGATACTGAGGTGGGCATTGTTTCTCCAATCTTCAATTTCCTGAAAATAGAAAAAGGCATCAAATTAACACTCACACCTAAATCACACAAAGCCTTACCGAAGTCATGTTCTCTTATGGTGCAAGGAACAGTGAAACTGCCAGGATCTTTCAATTTTGGAGGAAGTTTCCTCTGAATGATAGCGTTGCATTCTTCTGATAATGCTACAGTTTCATAATCTCCCGATCTCCACTTTCGTGAAAGAATGTCTTTCATGAATTTGGCATAGCTGGGCATTTGTTCCAACGCTTCTGCAAATGAAATGTTGATATGCAGCTTTTTGAAGATCCCTAGGAATCGAGAAAATTACTTGTCTAGTTTATTATTCTGGAGACGCTATGGAAAAGGTGGAGGTAGAGTGATTTTTTCTTGATCTTTTTCATTTTCTTCTTTTTCCTCCATCTGTGGAACTACTTCGCTGCTTTCTTTTGGAACTTCCTCAGCAGTTGCCTTGATTCCAACATATTTGTTGATTTCAGTACCGTTTTTTAACATGATGGCATGACATTGCTCCTTCCCCATGTTATTTGGATTTGGTTTTGTGTTGCTAGGAAGATTTCCTAGCGGTCTGTAACTCTGAGCATTAACCAATTATCCAATTTGATTCTCTAGTGCTTTAATATAAGCAGATTGACTTTGAATTAATGTTGTTGGGATTGAAACATAGCATCTAATCTAGCTTCTTGAGAGTCGTGTTTTGCTTCTATCTTTTTTAAATGGTCAGCACTTATGTTATTCCTGATTCATTTGTCTGCTCCTGACATTTGTTCTACTGTTGCAATCGGGGTGGTGGGTTGTTCATTTGCCCTGAATTGTTGCTCCATGTGAAATTGGGATGATTCTTCCACCCTGGATTGTAGGTGTTGGAATATGGATTGTTCCCCTGTCTGTTGAAATTGTTGACATAGTTCACCGTTTCTTCATGTTGGTTTGGCTCTGGTGCTCCTCCATATGGTGAACTTATGGTTCCAGCAATGTTTATAACTTGTGTGCTGAGTGTTTCCAGATATTTGCACATCTGATCCAACTTAGTATTCACTACTGAGATGGCTCCAACTTCATATATTCCTGCAATTCTCTGGATCATGCTTCTTTCTGTTGGCCACAAGGAATTATTATTAGCCATTTCTTCGATTAAGTCCCAGGCTTGATCTTTTCCTTTTTCCATCAAAGCTCCTCCAGTAGCAGCATCAATTGTGGTTCTCATTAGTCTAGAAAGTCCATTATAGAAAGTTTGGACTTGAAGGCACTTTGGAATATAATGGTGAGGACATTTCCGGAGTAAATCTTTGAATCTTTCCCAAGCTTCGCAAAGGGATTCTGAATCTTGCTGCATGAAGGATGTAATGTCATTCCTCAACTTTGCTGTTCTGGCTTGTGGAAAGTACTTTGCAAGGAATTTGGTGGCTATAGTGTTCCAAGTTATGATGGAACCTGCTGGTAGTGAATGTAGCCAAGCTTTTGATCTTTCTTTCAAGGAATATGGAAAAACTCACAGTCTCATTGCTTCTTCTGATGCTCTGTTGTAATTGAAAGTGCCGCAAACTTCCAGTAAGTTGCTGATGTGGGCATTAGGATCTTCAGTTGCATTCCTTCCAAATTGAACTGACTGTTGAATCATCTGAATGCATGTTTTGATGTCACACGTATTTGCTGGTAAGGGAGGAAGTACAATACAGGAAATGAAGCCGTCAACCACCAGAATAGTTCTATCTCGAATGGGAATTGGTGGTGCAACTTCCAAAGGTTCAGGTTCCATGTTGATTAGTGCTTCTTGGCCTTCTCATTTTCCCTTCTCAAATGTCTGATGGTTCTTTCAATTTCTGGGTCAAGCGGTCGAAATTCAAAGCTTCTGGTTCGTCTCATGTAGTGTTTGAGAACCTGAAACACAAGAAAAAAAAATTAATAAGGGAAAAGAAAATTAGATACAAGTAAAGGTATCTAACCCCAAAACTAATAGTGAAAGATAAATAAGTCCCCGACAATGGCGCCAAAAACATGACCGGTGTAATCACACACGTATAACGCAAGCGCACGTATCGTTCAAGTAGTATAAAAGTATCGATCCCACGAGGACTTAAAACCTTTTGTTATTAATTTATGAAGTCAAATTTTTACGAGTATCTAATGGATTGGTTGTTTGATTGGATGGTGACTTTAAACTTAAAACAAGTAAATAAAATTACTTGAAAGTAGATTGAAGAAAATTCAAATTTATAAAACTATCCAGGGTTGTGAATCCTTCCAATATCTTTTTAAAAGATGAAGTGGTTATTTTACGTTTGTGTAATATATTGGTTTATTAACCTGGAACACGAAATTATGTAAAAGCCCCTTCTGATGCTCAATACAAATACCTAGTATAACTCAATTAATCATATTCCAATGTTAACCAAGTTATCTGAATCCATTAAGATTAAGTTCCAATTATGGCTACCCTCGCCCGACAGGTATATTCCTATCATGTAAGGAAATCTATTAAAGGGTTATCTATCCTCAAGGAAGATCGTGGGCTATTGAGTCTAAGGTCTTTAACCTGAAATCTCTTTTCCAAGTTCATTTTAAGTTTACCAGTTCAATTTTATTAATGGCCAGTTAATAAAAAGCATTAGGATTATGGCTCAATAAATAAACATTTATATTACCCAAACTGTAATTTAACCCCTTATAAACCGATGATATTGGATTTCATCACAACCCCAGATAAATGGCTTAGTTACGACACATATTTACGGGTAGTAAAAACTTAAATAAAAGAAAAGACATAAAGTAAATGCTGAAAATTAAATTACTGGAAAGTAAATGCTGGAAATTAAATTACTGGAAAGTAAATTACTGGAAAGTAAATGCTGAAAGTAAATAAAGTAAAAATACAATAAATAAAATGTTGAGGTAAAAGGATCCACTTTTATTACTACTATTTTAGATATCTCCCTTAATATAATATATTAACTTTGTGTGATAATTACCAACCAGCCATATAGGCGGTATCATGATTAAGTCAAATTAATAATTAATTACCAACCGACTAACCAGGCGTTATCCGTGCTTAGTCAGGTTAAACCAATTTATAATTAATTACCAACCGACCAATATGGCGATATCCTCGTTAAGTCAGATTTTAAATAGTTATTATATTATAATTAGGAGAGATTAATCTAAATAGTAATAATAAAAATTTTACCTTTTACCCCAACAAGGGAGAGTTACCTCCTCATTGCTTGAAAAGTAAAAACTGAAAAAGTAAAGAAAAGAAAGTATTGTGCGTAAAAGTAAATTGCGGAAAGTAAAAACTGAAAAGTAAGGAAAAGAAAGTGCGAAAGCAGAAATTAATTATTGAAAGCTGTAAATAAACAAACAAGATACAATCTTTTTAGTTATTCTTAAGGAATTACAAAGAAGAAAGTATGAATTTACAAATGAAATGGCTTGGTATTTATAGGTAAAATTTTGCCTCCGTCAAATCATCCACCAAATCCATTGGTAATTGCTCCACTAATTACTCCACCAAATCCATTATTAATTGCTATCATGTTTGGTGGGAGCTTGACTATTTTTATTTTTTTTTTTTTTTTATTTTTTTACTTTGAAAATGACTTTAATAATTACACATAACACACTTACAGATGTTTCATCAATTTCGGTCATGATATCTTCATAATTCGAAATTATTTTGCTCTTCAAAGTTGTAGATCTTTGAGTATTCTTTAATCTGGAACTTGAATTAGCTCAATCCGATATTGGAGTAAAACGTTATGCCCAAAATACGACAGTTGCGAAAAATTGGAATTTCTGAAACTGCACTTCGTTAGAACGCCCTTTCAAGTTTCCAATCTCTAAAATTAATATATCAAGTCCAATATCTTGCCCTTATTTGACCCAAATTTCATCCTAAATGATTTCATTGAGTCCCAATATTATTTTATCTGCAAATAAACTAAAACACATCAAAATGTTCATCAAACCCGAGAAACTAAATAAAATATTAAGTAAAAGGGGTGGTAAATATTGATATATTTTCCGCTCATCACTCCCACTGCAAAACAGATGTCCGGTCTGCTACATAATATAGCATACATAAGACTTCCAACTGTTGAAGCATATGGTATATGTCTCACTCCTCAACTGCTTGAGGTGTCTTAGGAGACAGTTCCTTTGACAAATGAATTCCATGTCGGAAAGCTAAATTACCTTTCTTTGAATTATGCATACCAAATCGCACAAGAATCTTGTTCATGTAGAAAGCTTGAGACATTGCTAACAGTTGTTTCTTGCGATCCTGAATAATCTGGATCCCATGTACAAAACTTGTCTCTCCCAAATCTTTCTTTGGAATTGGTTAGCTAGCCGATTTTTCACGTCCGATAATATCTTTACATCATTCCCAATGAGTAAAATATCACCGATGTATAACACAAGGAAAACTACTTTACCATCAATGATGCGCTTTTAGACACAAGGCTCATCATGTTCTGCTCAAAGTCATAAGACTTGATCATAGTATCAAACCTTATGCTCTAAGATCTAGATGCTTGCTTAAGTCCATAAATGGACCTTTGCAACTTGCAAACATTTTGCTCTTGACCTTGGGTAATGAACCCCTCTGGTTGTACCATATAGATACTCCCATCAAGATTTCCATTCAAGAATGCAGTCTTGATGTCCATTTTCCAAATCTCATAGTCATAATATACGACAATGGAAAGAAGAACCCTGATGGATTTTAGCATGGCTACTCCTAGCCTTGAAAGTCTATATTTTCCCATCTATTCCTCTTTTTCTCTGGTAGATCCACTTGCAACCTATGGGTTTTACCCTATCAGGATGGTCTATAAGTTCCCAGACTGAGTTAGAGTACATAGACTCCATCTCGAGGTTCATGGCTTTGAGCCATTCCTCTTTATAAGTTTCTTCCATTACACTATGATAGGTTAATGGATCATCTATACCATCACATGATGCAACAACTTGCACCTCTCCATTTCCTAGATAGCATTCAGGTTGTCTTACAATCGTCCCACTACATCTAGGTGGTATGGTATCCTGATGAACTTGCATCTGAATTTCAGATGTATAAGGTGTTATGTCTTTATCAACATTCGACAATGGTGTACTGGTTGTACCAGCAAGTAACTCCTCAAGTAATACTTCGAGGTTTAAACTCTCTCATATAGTCATAATCAAGAAATGTAGCATTTATCGATGCAAATACTATATTATCTTCTAGACTATAAAATAATTCACCCCTAGTTTCCTTAGGATAGCCTACAAATAGGCACACATGTGAACATGGTTCCAAATTAGTAGTCTTGTTCTTTAACACATGTGCTAGATGTTGGACAGTTATGACCCATAGCGTCACTATTTGTACAGATCATGGTGTTGTTATACAAATTAACTATGTGACAAAGGAAATTGCTCTTTTATCATTTGTGATTAGATCACTGAGATGTATAAATGATGAAAGGTCCATATGATTATTTCCTGGATTGAGATGATATGAGACAGTATCAATTCACGAAGGTTTAATCATTAAATATCCCTAGTCATAGTATTATCGAGATTGGACATCGATAATACGGAAAAGACTAGTATTACACTTGTGCGCGTTGTGAGGGTATAACGGCATAGTTCTCATATATTTGGGTATAGGATACTCATGCAAGTGTAGTAGGAGGTTGTGTTTTACCGATGGTACGGAAAAACGCTTCGCTCTGGATAGACCCCTCAGAATTCCATTGGTAGTATGACTATGTGTCTATGGAAGTCCAAAATCAGGGTAGGTGTATTTGGTCTTAACCTGAGACTTGCACCGCTAATGCTTGCGACAATCAATATACTTTGGTTTTGGTCATCCAGGGCTTTAACAGGTTCTGTGTACGCCTCTGCTGGGTATATTGAGAATCGTAGTGTGTTGGGTGTGATGTCAAGACAGAAGTATCACTCTAGTCATAGTGGAGATGATGGTCACGTAGGATACGGAACTTGTTCTCCTATATACTGCAGCTATCGGGATATTATGACAAGGTAATGTTTATCCGATTATAGAGACTAGTTACCAGAGATCTGATATGTGCTTCGTACGGGGCAGACACAATTCCAGCCCCAGGCCTAGCATGTGACATCCGATACTGGATCGAGATACGCAATACTACGTATACTACACCTGATATAGATCACATATTCCTGTAATGATATTTTTGGAGAATTGGGTAGGCATGGCGCTTTGCTAGAAGCCAACCTTGTCTTGTAAATCGGTACAAACGTAGTGCTAGGTACTTACGTGTTCGGATAGTCCGACAACCGGATTTACTGCCAACATATCCGGGGATCTCATGGGTCGCTTCCCGAAGATTCACCGATGACATATGACTCGCACTTTATTAATCTGGGATTAATTAGATGAGAGAGAAAATTAATCTAGGATTAATTACGAAGATATTTTATCTGGGATAAAATATTAATTAAAGAGAGAGAACGATTAATTTGGAATTAATCGATAAAATAATATATTCGATATATTATACGAAATTGGATTTCGACGCGGAATTGAAATTAGATTTTGATTCCGGCGAATGAGTTAATTTAGAATTAATTCGTAAGCGACTTGAATAGTGATTTGGCTAGGCATAATTATTTAATTACGTCACAACGGAAAATTCGTTAATTTGGAATTAGCGAACTCGAGCCCGAGAGTGTTTACGAGCGCACTCGCATTTCGAATTCAAGTGCGGCCCGTAAGTCACATCAAGCATCAAATCACTTGTCACTTTGAGTGATGTGATGTGACAACTTGTCACTTGATTGAGTGATGTGAATAGTTGATGTAGTGGTTGTTGTTGGATAATATGACCCATAGCGTCACTATTTGTACAGATCATGGTGTTGTTGTACAAATTAACTATGTAACAAGGAAATTGCACTCTCATCATTTGTGATTAGACCACCATAGATATATAAATGAAGAGAGGTCTCTATGATTAGTTCCTGGATTGAGAATGATATGAGACAGTATCAGTCCACGAAGGATTAATCATTAAATATCCCTAGCCGGAGTATTATCGAGATAGGACATCGATAATGCGGAATAGGCTAGTATTGCACTTGTGCGCGTTGTGAGGGCACAACGGCATAATTCTCATATATATAAGTATTGGATACTTATGCAAGTGCGTTAGGAGGTTGTGTTTCACCGATGGTACGGGAAACAGCTTCGCTCTGGATAGACCCCCAGGAATCCCATTGGTATTATGACTATGTGTCTATGGGAGGCCGAAATCAGGGTAGGTGTGTATGGTCTTAACCTGAGACTTACATCGCTAATACTTACGATAATCGATAGACTTTGGTCTTGGTGGTACATGGCTTTAACCGGTTCTGCGTACACCACTTCTGGGTTTATCAGAGAGTCGTAGTGTATTGGGTGTGATGTCAAGATGGAAGTATCACTTCAGTCATATTGGAGATGATGTCACGCAGGATACGGTACTAGTGCTCTTGAGTGTTGCGCAACCAATCGGGATATTGTGACCAGGTCATGAATATCCGATTATAGAGACTATGTTACCAGGCATCCGATATGTGCTTCGGACGGGTAGACACTTATCCAGCCCCAGCCCTAGCACGTGACTATCCAATACTGGGCGATATACACAATACTACGGTATACTACGCTTGATACAGATATATATATTCCTGTAAGAATATTTCTGGAGAATTGGGTAGGCATGGCGCTTTGCTAGAAGCCAACCTTGTCTTGTAAATCGGTATAAACGTAGTACGAGGTACTTACGTGTTCGGATAGTTCGAAGACCGTATTTACTGCCAACATATCCGGAGATCTCATGGGTCGGTTCCTGAAGATTCACCGATGACGTATGACTCGTACTTTAATTAATCTGGGATTAATTCGATGAGAGAGAAAATTAATCTGGGATTAATTATGGAGATATTTTATCTCGGATAAAATATCGTTAAAGAGAGAGAACGATTAATTTGGAATTAATCGATAAATTAATATATTCGATATATTATAACGAAATTAGATTTCGACTCGGAATTGAAATTAGATTTTAATTCGGGCGAACGAATTAATTTAGAATTAATTCGTTAGCGACGTGAATAGTGAATTCGCTAGGCGTAATCATTTAATTACGACGCAACGGAAAATTCGTTAATTTGGAATTAGCGAACCCGAGCCCGGGATTGTTTGGGAGCGCATTCGCATTTCGAATTCGAGTGCGGCACGCAAGTCAAATCAAGCGTCAAATCACAAGTCACATCAAGCGTCAAATCACATGTCACTTTGAGTGATGTGACATTTGAGTGATTGATGTGAGTTGATGTGAGATGAAAGGAAGCAAATGCTTTGCTTTTTGAAATTGAAAATGGTAAATGACTTATTTAATTTTTGGAAAATATAAATAAACCTTTTACATTTTTTCTTTTTCTAATTCATTCTCTCTCTCTCTTTTATGGTTTCTTGTGAAAACCCTTTTCCCTCTCTCTTCTTCTTCTTCTCCTTCACGGTTTGGAACCGTTTCATCTTCTCAAAATTTCTGGTTTGACCGAACAAAGGGAAGCAAGGAAGAAGACTTAGTGCTAGCACACCATGAGTGATACAAAGGTGATAGGGAAGTGATTTCGTGAGCAAGGAATCACCTTGTGAAGCTTGGAGCTTGGAGCTTCCATGGAGGATCACCCATGGCCGAATAGAAGATGAAGAAACAGCACCCACGCCGAGCAGTCTACCTGTGCGCAGTTCACTGCCGAGCAAGGAGGAGTAGTGCGTTTTTCCATCTTCGTAGCATCCAACCGATCAATGTGAGTTTATTCCGCACCTCCTTTGACATGTATTCACTCGTTTTTATGCTTATAAATGATCATTGGGACTTGATTGAAACTCAACAGTTGTAGCCTTTAATGGCTTGACTTTTTGAAAGCAAAAATTGTGTATATGATTTTTAGAAAATCTATTACCAATTACACAACAACAAAAACACACTTCCTCTCTCACTCTCTTCTCTCCTCACTCGGCCATGGGCTGATTTTCTTCTTTTTTTCACTGGTTTTACCGTGAAACAAAGAGAAGCAAAGGAATTTTTGTGGCAAAATTCCTAAGTGCTAGCACACTATCGGAGTCTTGCGAAGGTGATAGGGAACCACACTTGTGAGCATGGAATCACACAAAGCTTGGAGCTTGGAGGGATCACCATTGCCGAATCTTGGAGCACCAAAAACTGTCACAGCCGAGAGCTCAAGGAGGGCAGAAAAAGATTTTTGTTCTGCACCGCATCGCCTCAACCGATCGATGTAAGTATTCTGCAACTTCTTCGTTGTATTCGCACTTATGTTTCTTGCTTGAATTGATCCTTGGGACCTTAGAAACTCAACAATGGTATCAAAGCGAGTTGAAGCATGAAACTTGAATTTATGGTTAAAATTGGGTAAATTGATTTTGAGCATGATTTAGTTAAATTACTTGATTGAGTATGCTTAAATGATATTTAATTGAAATTTGATTGGATCATTTTTCCCCAAAAATTGAGGCTTGGCCGAATTCAATTCATGCCCTAATGTCTTGGTATTTTTGTTTCGTTGACCATTGGATGACTTGAAATGATTGGAAATGTTGATTTAATGTTGATTGTAGATTTAATTGTATTGAAACCAAATCGGACATAAATTAACCCCACATTGCCGAGACATGTATAGCATGAAATGGGTTTGATTTTTGATCAATTGTGTTGGACACTAATTGTTGTTAATAAGCATGATTAATTAGGCTAATTGGTGTTTTGGAAATATTGATTTGGGTAATTAATTATGCTATACACTTTGAGTAATTAAATTTTGAAATTGGAATTTTGGAATTTAATTATATTGGGCTTAAATTGGATTTGGGCTTGAAAAGTTGTAATTGGGCTTAAATGGGCTTGGTTGTACCAAGATGGGTTTAGGCTAAATTAGTTGGATCCAATTGGGCCCAAAATCGTTTCCATAAAGTCCAAATGCGACTAATGGACCTTTAAAAGTTTTAATTGGGCCTAATGGGCCTAAATTGGTTTCTTGGCAAATAAGGGTGATTCCTTAAATGGATTTTGGTAATTGGGTTTGACCCATGTTGACCAAAAGTCCACGCCTTATTGAAATTAATTAAAAGCCCATTGGACTTTAATTATATTAACATTGGATGTTAATGGGGCTTTGAGACCCGTAACGATTAGATTTAGAATCTAAGTCGTAAAGGTTCGTAAATAAAGTGTATTATTTAATTTGGAATTAAATAGTGAATTAGTATTAAATGCAAATTAAATTGGATTTAATATTGTAGTTTAATTTAATTCAAGAATTCATACTTTGAGTACTTATTCGCAAAACGAGTTGGACTCGCGCAAAATCAAATCGTTGTTTGAACATTGGATGGTCATTAATTATCAGATTAATTAATTGGATTAGATTGATTGATAACATGCTTGTGTGACTACATGGTTGTGATGCATGAATAATGTATATCAGATGGATATTAGAAGGGTGGGGCAATTTTGGAAATTGTTGTAATAAAATTATAATTTATTAATTGGACCTGCGTGTCCAGCCTATTACCTCCATACTCTTCGTATTTCTCTTCTCACCTATTACCCTCAATGTAAATGAGGTTTCTTTAGAAGTGTAATGTAACGGGTAGAAGCAATACTTGTGCTAGCGGGAGAGAGGAAAGGGAGAGATTTGATCTAGGATCAATGTGTAAAATATCCATCCGCATATCATTATTATATTTATTTTACTCGCCTTATTATGTGTTTAGAATTCATGTTTAAAGGTGTATGATGATATGACCTTAACAAAGATAATAAATTGGTTGCCAATTTGCACACGAAAAACCCTCACAAAATATTAAACGTTTTTCCTTCCATTGAGTGATTCTTACTCAAGATCAAGACTGGCATTGGTTTGTTGGCCAAAGTCAAGGCCTTTGTCCATCGAGGATGTGTTTGAATCATGAAGGCTTGTTCCATATTGGTGTCTTGTCCAAGTTGTGATTTGTTGGCCAAAGTCAGGATCACTTCTTGTCCATCGACATTGATTACGAAGCTTTCCAAGGTCAATGGGTTCCGCTTAATTGGGATCACTAAGTTTGTTGTGCCAAAGCCAAGGTTTAGTTGATTCAGAGGAAAAAGGTTAGGCAATATATTGGCATATATAAGATATATGTTTCGGACTTGGATGTCCACCTACTGGATCTAGGAATTGGATGGGATCCAATGATCTTAGAGATCTACCTAGTTAATTATCATACAATTTGTTGGCCAACGTCAAGATTGTGTGTTATTTAACGGGATCCTAGCCCACTAGGAAACAAGGTTTCCCGAGTACTCAACAGAGGGTTAGAGGCTCGCCGAAAAATAGTGGGAGGCAAGTATTAAATTTGCAATATTCGTTTAGTAATTTTCCACACGCGCTCAAATCAAATATCATTCGTCAAATTAATTAATTATTAGTTGGACTAATATTTAATAGTTGTTTTATTAAACAGTTGGACTGTATTCAAACTATTTCATTTATAGTTGATTATATAATTGGATTATAGTAATCAATATATTTGAATTAACTAATTTCAATTAATAGTTGATTTTATAATTGGATTATAGTAATCAATATAATTGAAGTTAACTAATTTAAATTATAGTTGATTATATAGTTGGACTATAGTAATCATTATAATAAATAATACCTAAAATCGTTGATTAAATAGTTGGACTATTAGATTCAAGATAATTGAAATATTAGTGTTTAAAACATAATCCTGGGTGAATATGTATTTAAACGACTTTAATTTTCAAATTGGGAATAAAATTTCAGGATGGTCCTGGAAACTAATAAGTTACTTTATTTGATAAAATAACATATTAGGCCGAAGCCCGGAGTTAAGCAAATAGTAGAGCATGATATTTGGAATATTCATGTGATGATAACTTTAGTGCTTAATCCGTTAAGCTTGCCAAATAGACTCCTTAATTTCTTAATCAGAACTAAGGATTAGATCCTTAAAGTATGATGAAGAAATTGAAGGATCTTCATAGATCTATTTTAGATCTTAGAAGTATTAATTGCAATAGTAAAATCTATGAGAGTTAATGGCTATTCTCAAGGAGACAAAGCCAAAGTTTGCAATATGGCAAGAAGCGCAAGCGCATCTTACTTCGATATTCTGGAAGGCCAAGGCTTGGCCAAAGGCTTCTGGGGTACCGAAAAGGGCAAAGGCAAAATCATTATAATTTTCTTGGAAGACAAAGGACATATCCCAAAATGTCTGCCTAAACTGTGGCAAAAGGGGACACGGAAGCGTGACTGCCGTATGGACAAGGCAGACATGAAGTAGTTGAAGACGGTACAAGGCTCCGACTTCAAATATGTTTTTCATAAATATGTTTGCTACTAGTATTAAAATTGGATTTTAGATACTGAGTGTGGTACATAAAAATGTACTGGTGTGCAGAATCTGCTGATTAGCAGGATACTGACTTCAGATGAGATTGATCTACGAATCGGAAACGGGACGAGAGTCGCTGTTTTAATCGTAGAGACCTAAGTTTAGGAACTACCCTTCGGGTATGTACTTAAATTAGGAAACTGTTACAATATAACTAGTTTGACTAGATACATTATCTCTATATTAGGGTTTAACCCGTTGCGGGTATACCTTTATATTCTAGAACACTGAAGTGTTTCATTTTATAAAGATGATATTGAGATAAACACATTAGATGTGAATAACAGTATTTATATTTTGAATATAAGTGAATCTCAAACATATGGCATGACAAACAAATAGCTCAAACTGAATTAATCAGTTGAAACTTGAATGTGGCATTGTTGTCTGGGACACAAATAACAAGACTCGTATATCCACACTTTCGAAGAGTGTGTACTAGGACAAATAACAAATAATCTAGTTTATTGGGCAAAGTGCCTTAAACACCTTTACTTGGTAAAAGTGCAAGTGCCACTGATCTGTTAGCCCTTATTCATAGTGACATAAGTGGGGCCATGTCTAGCTAGGCTAGATGTGGATATGAATATTTCGTGACCTTTACGGATGTGGCATCGCGTTATGGTTATGTGTTTCTTTTGAAACACAAATCGGAAACTTTTAAAGTTTCGACACGAAATAGACAAACAGATCGGCTAAAGTATTAAACTACCACGGTTAGACCATGATGAAAATACTTAAGCAATAAGTTTCTCATATACTTGAAAGAGTATAGTATTCTTTTAATGAGGACTCCTCTCGGAACACGTCTATATGACGGTGTGTCCAAACTGAGAAACCAAATTTTGTTGGACATGATAAGGTTAATCATGAGTCACTCTGAGCTACCATTTCCTTCAACGGATACGCATAAACAGTGCAGAACTTATTTAGAATAAGGTTCCATAAAGATCTGTTTGACAGACTTCATATTAGATATGAACAGGAAAGGAACTGGGTTTTCTCATTCCTGAAGATTTGGGTATGCTAGGCATATGTTTGGATGATACCAAACTAAAACCCAAATCGGATAAGTGCCTAAGTTGTGGGTTATCCTAGGGAAACCAAAGTATAGTATTTATACAACTCACTAGAGAACAATGTTATTGTTGCTCACCATGCGGTTTTCCTAAGAGGAATACCTATATGCAGTGGTAAGTGGGAGGATAGTAAAACTCGATGAAAATCGGAGTAATACTATTCCACGCATCGATTCCTTAATGGAACACAAATAGTTCATCAAGGATGAAACTATACCAATAATCTTCGAATACACAAGAACCGCGTAAGTTGGAGAGAGTCAGAAAACAACCTGGGGTATGGGTTTCTGATCTCACCTCATAAAGATGTCAATCTTATTGAGGAATACCAACTGACTACGTATGAGGAAGTGATACAAGGTATCGACTCCCTATTATGGCAAAGTGCCAGGAAGTCCGAAATGGATTCCATGTATATCAACTAAGTTTGGATACTAGTTGATGTACCGCAAGGCATTGTGCCTGCTGGTACTATATAAGTCTTCAAGAAAGACATACATGGATGGCAACATACCAACGTACTAAGCTAGGCTTATAGCAAAAAGGTATCGTTATCAACATTGTGTAGATTATGACGAAACCTTTTACATGTTGCCATGGTAAATCCATTTGGATAATGCTTGCAAATGCTGCATGTTTCATTCATGAAATGTGGCAGCTAAATGCCAAAATTGCTTTCCTTAACGGAAACCTTTTGGAGGATGTTTATAACATCCTGACGGTTTTGTCGTACCGAAACGAGCAAACAAGGTTTGCAGGTTATTCGATACATGTATGGATTGAAGCAAGCATTGTATTCTTGGAATTATCGCTTTGATGTAATCATAATAGTATATGATTTGATTCAAAACGAAAATGATTCTTGTGTATATAAGGAGGTTAGTGGGAGCGCACTGACAATGAATGTCCTAAATAATGATAATATGTCATTTCTTGGAAATGATATTCCCATAATACAATCGGTGAAAGCTTGGCTTTCGAGAAAATTCTCCGTAGAATTCTTGGGAGAAACAACCTTTATTCTAGGAATAAAGATCTACTAGGATAGATTTAAAGTTGTTAACATTCTCCGAGAACTCGTACATTGAAATAAATGTACGCGACCTGGTGTCTCATATGCTTTGAGCACATGGATTCACAATCGGGGCAATCCAAATGATAGTCATTGGATTGATGTTAAGAACATCCTTTAGTATCTTAGAGGAACTAAGGATGCTATATTATACTATGGAGATGGAGAACTTGAAGTGACTGGGTTCACTGCTGCAAGTTTCCTAACCGACAATAACGACTATAAGTCGTAACAACAAAACTATACAGTTTGAATAACGGAATAGTGAGCTGGAAATCTTCCAAGCAAGATATTGTTACCGCATAAACAACAAAGTGGATTATTGCTGCGGCTAAGGCAGCAATTGAAGCCTTCTGGATTGATAATAAATCTAATTAGATTATATATAATTCTGTTAGCGGCTGAGCTAGGCTACATCACAGGCTAAAGAATTAATGGTCTCATCAACGATCCAGATATATACTTCGACTATTCATCTAATTCGTTCAGATCATACATCGTGGCGATGTGATGATCGAATAAATTGCATCAGATGATAATCATGCAAATCCGCTGACGAAAGTCTTTTCTCAGTAATTTGAGCGAACCGTACATAGTTCGGGTGTAGGACACTTGAGTGACTGGCTATAGGCCAAGTGGGAGATTGTTGGACAGTTATGACCCATAATGTCACTATTTGTACAGATCATGGTGTTGTTGTACAAATTAACTATGTGACAAAGGAAATTGCTCTTTTATCATTTGTGATTAGATCACCGAGATGTATAAATAATGAAAGGTCCATATGATTAGTTCCTGGATTGAGATGATATGAGACAGTATCAATCCACAAAGGTTTAATCATTAAATATCCCTAGTCAGAGTATTATCGAGATTGGACATCGATAATGTATAAAACACTAGTATTACACTTGTGCGTGTTGTGAGGGCATAACGACATAGTTCTCATATATTTGGGTATAGGATACTCATGCAAGTGTAGTATGAGGTTGTGTTTTACCGATGGTACGGAAAACAACTTCGCTCTGGATAGACCCCTCGGAATTCCATTGGTAGTATGACTATGTGTCTATGGAAGTCTGAAATCAGGGTAGGTGTATTTGGTCTTAACCTGAGACTTGCACCGCTAATTCTTACGACAATCAATATACTTTGGTTTTGGTCGTCCAGGGCTTTAACAGGTTATGTGTACGCCTCTACTGGGTATATTGAGAATCGTAGTGTGTTGGGTGTGATGTCAAGACGGAAGTATCACTTCAGTCATAGTAGAGATGATGGTCACGTAGGATACGGGACTTGTTCTCTTATATGCTGCAACTATCGGGATATTATGACTAGGTCATGTTTATCCGATTATAGAGACTAGTTACCAGAGATCCGATATGTGCTTCGTACGGGGCAGACACTATTCCAGCCCCAGGCCTAGCATGTGACATCCGATACTGGATCGAGATACGCAATACTACGTATACTACGCCTGATATAGATCACATATTCCTGTAAGGATATTTCTGGAGAATTGGGTAGGCATGGCGCTTTGCTAGAAGCCAATCTTGTCTTGTAAATCAGTACAAACGTAGTACTAGGTACTTACGTGTTCGGATAGTTCGACGACCGGATTTACTGCCAACATATCCAGGGATCTCATAGGTCGCTTCCCGAATATTCACCGATGACGTATGACTCACACTTTATTAATATGGATTAATTAGATGAGAGAGAAAATTAATCTAGGATTAATTACGGAGATATTTTATCTGGGATAAAATATTAATTAAAGAGAGAGAACGATTAATTTGGAATTAATCGATAAAATAATATATTCGATATATTATACGAAATTGGATTTCGACGCGGAATTGAAATTAGATTTTAATTCGGGCAAACGAGTTAATTTAGAATTAATTCGTAAGCGACGTGAATAGTGATTTTGCTAGGCATAATTATTTAATTACGTCGCAATGGAAAATTCGTTAATTTGGAATCAGCGAACCCGAGCCCGAGAGTGTTTGCGAGCGTACTCGCATTTCGAATTCAAGTGCGGCCCGCAAGTCACATCAAGCGTCAAATCACTTGTCACTTTGAGTGATGTGATGTGACAACTTGTCACTTGATTGAGTGATGTGAATAGTTGATGCAGTGGTTGTAGCCTTTAATGGCTTGACTTTTTGAAAGCAAAAATTGCGTATATGATTTTTAGAAAATCAATTACCAATTACACAACAACAAAAACACACTTCGTCTCTCACTCTCTTCTCTCCTCACTCGGCCATGGGCTGATTTTCTTCTTTCTTCACTGGTTTTACCGTGAAACAAAAAGAAGCTAAGAATTTTTGTGGCAAAAATTCCTAAGTGCTAGCACACTATCGGAGTCTTGCGAAGGTGTTAGGGAACCGCATTTGTGAGCATGGAATCACACAAAGCTTGGAGCTTGGAGGGATCACGTTGCCGAATCTTGGAGCACCAAAAACTGTCACAGTCGAGAGCTCAAGGAGGGCAGAAAAAGATTTTTGTTCTTCGACGCATCGCTCAACCGATCGATGTAAGTATTCCGCAACTTCTTCGAGTATTCACATGTATGTTTCATAGCTTTATTCGATCCTCGGGACCTTGTAGAAACCCAACACTAGACACCCCATATGCGGAAAAGTCATAAACTAGCTTTACGACCATTCCACAACTCTAAGGGTGTCTTACAAACAGACTTAGAAGGAACTACATTCAGGATATACATTGCAGTTTGCAATGCATACCCCCAGAATTAACTAGGTAGAGTGCTATAACTAAACATTGATCTCATCATATCTAGTAGGGTCCGATTTCTCCTTTCGAAAACACCATTTTATTGTGGTGTTCCAGGTGCTATGAGCTGTGAAATAATTCCATGCTAAACTAAGAATTCCTCGAAATCTCTATCAAGGTATTCTCCTCCACGATCTGATCGTAGAATTTTGATGTTTTTTCCTAACTAATTCTCAACCTCAGCACGATACTCTTTGAACTTTTCAAATGTATCTGACTTCTGCTGCATTAGGTAAACATACTCATATCTGGAATAATCATCAATGAAATTGACGAAGTATTCATAACCACCTCGGGATTTTACATTCATCGGTCCTCAAACGTCCGAATATATTAGCTCAAGTGTTTCTTTGGCTCTTATCCCTTTTCCAGTAAAAGGTCTCTTAGTCATTTTGCCTTCTAGACAGGATTTGTAGACAGGTAAAATACCGAGTCTTAACTAATTTAAAACTACATTCTTAATTAGTCTATTTATCTGGTCAAGGTTAATGTGACCAAGTCTAAGGTTCCATAAATAGGTATCATCATGAGAAATCTTTTGCAGTTTAGTTTTAGATCTTTCAATCTTAATATTTCAGTATTAAACAGTGATTCATGCATTAACGGCCTTAATACATATAAATTATTTTCAGAGTTTCATGTGCATATATTTAATCCATTTCTACTAATAATAACTGAATTATTATTAAATGAAATAGAAAAACCATATTCCATTAGTTTTGTTACAAAAATCAAATTCCTGCGAAAACCATAAATATATAGCACATCATTCAAACATAAATAACTCTTATTAAAATTTAAATTTGAAACTCCTACTACTTTTGCTGAAATAACATCCCATGTCCCAACTCACATGGTAAAGCTACCTTCAGCAAGGTCCCTCCATGAGTCAAGTAGCTACAAAGAACAGTAAACATGGTTAGTGGCACCAAAATCAACAATCCATATGGATTTATCATCCTCCACTAAAAGAGACTCAATGACAAGTAAATCGTATTTACCTGTATTTTTCTTCTCTTTAAGCTCAGCAAGGTATTTCAGACAATTCCTTCTCCAATGCTCTTGCTGTTCACAATGGAAACATTTTCCTTTGACATTGGTTCTTTAGAGCCTTTGTTGTTCTTCTTTTTCATTGGTTTTGCCTTTACCTTCCAATTGCCTTTCTTCTTCTTCTTTGTAGATTTAGAAGATTCGGCAATATTTGCCTCGGCATTGGACCTATGAGGACCATTCATAACGGACTCATAATTGGTGAGCTCATTTAGCAGTTCAGTCAATGTAAAAGTCAACTGATTCATAGAACATTTGCTTTTAAACTGCAGGAAACTCTTTGGAAGGGTTTCCATGATCATTGTCACCTGGCTTTGCACATTGATAATATAATGACTGCATAATCATTGATGTTGTCGCCATAGGCTCATGCTGTGTAGCAGAACCTCAGACATGGATGCTATCGAATAGCTATGGGCTTTCTCATCAACTCTAATCCAATTATTATAAGCATTACGTGCAGCTCTGCCAGTATTTGGTGCTGGCTCATGAGGACATTCCTCCATTAGGATAAATTTAAGGTCTTCGCAAACCAAAATAGCAATTATGTCACTTTTTCATTTAACATAGTTATCCTCGGTTAATATTTCTTGTTGTTTGAGAATTGAGATAATTGCAGATGCCATGGCTGAAAAACAATAAACGCGCATTCAATATTCATTCGTCGCATATTAAAATTGTCAAACATTTAGGCATAAAACTAAACATGATGCATGATCAATATATAATGAATTAGAAACCTAAAATTTTTAATATGCCACGTGTAGGCGAGGTACAGAAGTGGGCGACGCTGTCCGAGCTCGTGGCCTGTTCAGGAGTACGGGGACTAAACCGGAGAAATAAAATGGAGTCGCCACCCAGTGTGAACTGGGAAATGATTTAAGGCCGCACTCACCCCTCGCAAGGGAAGACCTCAAACCATTGGGTTCGGAATGGTCCCTTACTTATGCCAATTGTAATGAAACGATTTATAAAATAGTATAATCGAGTCTTATGCAACACATGCAAGAGAATATAATCAACACACAAGATTGTACACCCACAAACGTAAATAGAATAAAAAAGGGGAGACAAAGGCATAATTTCATAGGAATATTAAACAAATAAGTGCAGTAGGTGCAATAAATGGTAACTGTAAAAGCATTAATAATAATAAAAAAAACTCATAATTAGGTACATAATGCAAAGGAAATGACCAAATGAGTAAACATGCATGACATGTGATGAAAAGATGCAAAACAACAACCAAAAAACAAAGATGAATAGCGAAGTCAATAGTATGCAAAATGTAAGTAACATGATGATGAAAGAGATACGACCGCGGCCAACATCTATATGATTAGCCCATGCGCACTTCATCCGGTGCGGCAAAACATCGTGGTAAAGGTAGCCTTTAAGCATTTCCCTCGGATAGAGGACCTTTAATCCATCATGATTAGCCCATGCGCACTAAATTAACAATACATAAATAAATAAAGCAATAACATGCGGAAAGTAAATAACAGAATAATAAAAGAGATGCGACCAATGCCGACATCTATATGGGACCTCGTATGCCCGATTGAACGTATTTCACATTCAATCAAGTATACTTCATTCGGCGCGGCAAAATGTCATGGTAAAGGTAGCCTGTAGGCATTTCCCTCGAATAGAGGACCTATAATATATCATGATTAGCCCATGCGCACTAAATTAACACTACATAAATAAATAAAGCAATAACACACCGTGTCCGGGATAAATGACTGAAAATAAATGCGGAATAGTAAGGAGATATGTGACCAATAGTTTGGCCATTTTTTAATGTAGGACTTCGCATGCCCAGTTGGACGTATTCCACGTCCAACTAAGCATGCCGTGTCCGGGATAACAAAATAAAATATAACAAAGGGGACCCTCAAGTCTTACCTTTTAAGTTGCTCCTCGGAAGTGCGTTACGTCGTCGCCGGAAGGGTTAATGCTCCGTAACTTTTCTAGTTCGCTGATTCACAATTTCACTCACTATTTCGCTGTTTCGTTCGCGCTTTCCTCACTATTTTTGATGTTTTATTCACTGTTATGGATGATTTTCGCTGCTATTTCGGGTGGTTATTTAGAGACTGTTTTGGGTTATTTTGGGACTGTTTTTGTCTCGTTTTGGCTACTATTTTGGGATGGCACGGGGGCTGATTTTGGGAGGATTTTGGACTGATTTTTGGGTTGTTTTACTCACTGACTTGATGAGCGAAAAATATATCAATATTTAACGCCCCTTTTACTTAATATTTTGTTTAGTTTCTCGGGTTTGATGAACATTTTGATGTGTTTTAATTTATTTTACAGATAAAATAATATTGGGACACAATGAAATCATTTAAGAAGAAATGTGGGTCAAATAAGAGCAAAAAGTGGACTTGACATATTAATTTTGGAAATTGGAAACTTGAAAGGGCGTTTTAACGAAGTGCAGTTTTGGAAATTCCAATTTTGCGCATCTGTCGTATTTTGGGCATAACGTTTTACTCCGATATCGGATTGAGCTGATTCATGTTCCAGATTAAATAAGACTCAAAGATCTACAACTTTAAAAGACAAAATAATTTCGAATTCTGAATATTTCATGCCCGAAATTGATGAACCATCCAGAAGTGTGTTGTGTGTAATTATTAAAGTCATTTTCAAAGCAAAAAAATAAATTAATAAATAAATAATAAAAATTATCAAATCACCACAAAACATGATAAGCAATTTGTGGAGCAATTAATAATGAATTTGGTGGATGATTTGATAGAGGCAAAATTTTGCCTATAAATACCAAGTCATTTCATTTGTAAATTCATACTTTCTTCTAAGGAATTCCTTAAGAATACTAAGAAGATTGTATCTTGTTTGTTTATTTACAGCTTTCAGTAATTAATTTCCACTTTCGTACTTTCTTTTCTTTACTTTTCAGTTTTTACTTTCCGCAATTTACTTTTACGCACATTACTTTTCTTTCTTTAATTTTCAGTTTTTACTTTTCAGTAATGATGAGGTAACTCCCCTTTGCTGGGGAAAAGGTAAAACTTTTATTACTAATATTTAGATTAATCTCCCTTAATTATAATATATAAACTAGTTAAAACCTGACTTAACGAGGATACCGCCATATTGGTCGGTTGGTAATTATTTAAATTGGTTTTAACCTTACTAAACTGGATACCGCCCTATTGGTCGGTTGGTAATTAATTATTAATTTGACTTAATCTGGATACCGCCTATATGGCTGGTTGGTAATTATCATGCAAAGTTAATATATTATATTAAGGGAGATATCTAAAATAGAGGTAATAAAATTGGATCCTTTTACCTCAGCATTTTCTTTTATTGTACTTTTACTTTATTTACTTTTCAGCAATTTACTTTCAGCATTTACTTTTCAGTAACTTACTTTCAGCATTTATTTTTCAGCATTTAATTTTCAGTAATTTACTTTATGTCTTTTATTTTAATTAATGTTTTTACTACTTGTAAATATGTGTCGTAACTAAGCCAGTTATCTGGGGTTGTGATGAACTCCAATATCACCGGTTTATAAGGGGTTATTTTATAGTTTGGGTAATTTAAAGGTTTACTTATTAAGTCTTAAGCTTAATGCGTCTTGTTAATTGGCCTTTAATAAGATTGATCTGATAAATCTAAAATAAACTTGACAAAGGAATTTTAGGTTTTAGCCTTAGACTTAATAGCCCACGATCTTCCTTGAGGATAGATAACCCTTTAATAGATTTCCTTACAGGATAGACATATACATGTCGGGCAAGGGTAGCCATAATTGGAACTTAAACTTAATGAATCCAGATAATTTGGTTGACATAGACATATGGTTCAATTGGGTTAAACTGGGTATTTACGTCTGATCGTCAGAGCCTTTCGCATAATTTAGTGTTCCAGGTTAGTAAACCAATTTATTACACAAACATGAAATAACCACTTCATCTTTTAAAGGATATTAGAAAGATTCACAACCCTAGATAGTTTCCTAATATTGAATTTTCTTAAACCTACTTTCGTTCAATTTTATTTACTTGTTTTTAAATTTAGAATCATCACCATTTCAAATCAATCAAACAACATGTTTGATACTAGTAATCATTTAACCTCTTAAAATTAATAGATTAGGTATTAAGTCCTCGTCGGATCGATACTTTTTATACTACTTGAACGATACGTGCGCTTGCGTTATACGCGTGTGATTACGCACCGGTCAAGTTTTTGGCGCCGTTGCTGGGGACTTATTTATCTTTCACTATTAGTTTAGGGGTTAGATACCTTTACTTGTATATAATTTCTTTTTACTTATTATTTTTGTTTTCTTGTGTTTCAGGTTCTCAGAAACTTAATGAGACGAACCAGAAGCTTTGTACTCCGACCGCTTAACCCAGAAATTGAAAGAACCATCAGACAATTGAGAAGGGAAAGGCGAGAAGGCCAAGAAGCTTTAGTCAACATGGAACCTGAACCTTTGGAAGTTGCACCACTGATACCCATTCGAGACAGAACCATTCTGGTGGTCGACGGCTTCATTTCCTGTATTGTACTTCCTCCTTTACCAGTAAATGCGTGTGACATCAAAACATGCATCCAGATGATTCAGCAGTCAGTACAGTTTGGTAGGAAATGTAATTAAAGATCCTAATGCCCACATCAGCAACTTCCTGGAAGTTTGTGGTACTTTCAATTACAACCGAGCAGCTGAAGAAGCAATGAGACTGCGGGATTTTCCATATTCCTTAAAAGACAGAGCTAAAGCTTGGCTACATTCGTTACCAGCAGGTTCCATCACAACTTGGAACACTCTAGCAACCAAATTCCTTGCAAAGTACTTTCCACCAGCCAGAACTGAAAAGTTGAGGAATGACATCACATCCTTCATGCAACAAGATTCAGAATCCCTTTGCGAAGCTTGGGAAAGATTCAAAGATTTACTCCGGAAATGTCCTCATCATGAGATCGCAAAGTGTCTACAAGTCCAAACCTTCTACAATGGACTTTCTGGAATAATGAGAACCGCAATTGATGCTGCTGCTGGAGGAGCTTTGATGGAAAAAGGAGAAGACCAAGCCTGGGACTTAATTGAATAAATGGCCAACAACAATTCTTTATGGCCAACAGAAAGGAGCATGATCCAAAGAATTGCAGAAATTTATGAAGTTGGAGCCAACACAGCACTGAATTCCAAGCTGGATGTGATTTGCAAAAATCTGGAAACTCTTAACATGAAAGTTAATGGTGGATCCACAAGTTCACCATATGGAGGAGCACCAGAACCAAACCAACTTGAAGAAACGATGAATTATGTAAACAATTTCAACAGATATGGGAACAATCCATATTCCAACACCTACAACCCAGGGTGGAGGAATCATCCGAATTTTTCATGGAGCAACAATTCAGGGCAAAAGAACAATCCACCACCTGGATTCCAACAGCAGAACTACCCACCACCTGGATTCCAGCAACAGAACAAAGGCCATGAGCATGAAAAAAAACCAGGAATAATATAATTGCTGGCTCAGTTGAAGAAGCAAGAAGCAAAATACGATGCTTTAGCAGCTATGGTTCAAAATCAAGTAGCATTGAATCAAAGCCATTCAGCCTCTATTAAAGCACTGGAAAATCAAATGGGACAACTGGCCAATGCTCAGAGTTACAGACCGCCAGGTACCCTTCCTAGCAACAGAGCCAAATCCAAGGAACCGAGGGAATGAGCAATGTCATGCTATCATGTTAAAAAGTGGTACTGAAATCAAAAAAGATGTTGGAATCAAGGAAATAATTGAAGATATTCCAAAAGAAACAAAGAAACAGATGGAGGAAAAAGAAGCAAAGGAAAAAGAACAGATCACTTCACCTCCACATTTTCCTCAGCGTCTTCAGAAAAACAAACTGGACAAGCAATTTGCTCGTTTCCTGGAGGTGTTCAAAAAGCTGCACATCAACATTCCATTTGCAGAAGCCTTGGAACAAATGCCCAACTATGTCAAATTCATGAAAGACATTCTTTCACGAAAATGGAGATTGGGAGACTACGAGATAGTATAATTGACGGAAGAATGCAGTGCCATCATTCAGAGGAAACTTCCCCCGAAGTTGAAAGATCCTGGCAGTTTCACCATTCCATGCATCATAGGAGAACATAACTTTAGTAAGGCTTTATGTGATTTAAGTGCAAGTGTTAACTTGATGCCTTTTTCTATTTTCAGGAAACTGCAGATTGGAGAAACAATGCCCACTTCAGTCTCTCTACAACTTGCTGATAGAATGCTCGTATTTCCAAGAGGCGTAGTTGAGGATGTGCTGGTCAAGGTTGACAAATTCATTTTCCCAGCAAATTTTATTATCCTTGATATGGAGGAAGACGAAGACGTGCCGATCAATCTCGGGAGACCATTTTTGGCTACAGGTCGAACCATTATTGATGTACAAAAAGGAGAATTAACCATGAGGGTACAGGACCAAGAAGTAACATTCAATGTTTTCAAGGCCATGAATTTCCCATATGATGAAAAGACGGAAGAATATTTCAGACTTGATGTGATACACAGTACCATTCAGAACTCCAATGCAATGTAAAGTTCTATTGATAAACTTAAAATATGTCAATTGCCTATGGAGCCTGAAGATAAAGCGTCTTTTGCACTGAAAAAGCCAATTCTTGTACTACAAGCAACATAAGAGAAAAGGTTCCACCAGCTCAACGAATTGGAGGAATTTCACAATCAGCCTTTTGAGGATGCCAAACTGTACAAAGAAAAGGCCAAGAAGAGACATGATGAGAAGTTAGTGTGCATACAACTGGAACCAGGGCAGAAGGTACTTTTAAACAAATCAAGGGTGAAATTCTTCCCATGGAAGCCAAAATCACGGTGGTCAGGTCCATTTGTGATCACCAAGATTTTACCAGATAGAGCCGTTGAGATACATGATCCCGACTCCTACAAAACATTTAAGGTTAAAAACAAGCGTGTCAAGCACTACTGGGGAGAATCATTTGAGCGACAAAAAGAAAGTGTCACACTTTCAGATCCAGCCTAACATTCGAGAAGTCACGTCTAGCTGACGACTTTAAACTTAGCGCTCGCAGGGAGGCAACCCATGCAATTTGTGTATATATTGTGATCTGGTGTGTTTTATTTTTGTGTGTTTAATTTTTGCAGGTAAAGTCATTTCACGATGGAAGAAGTTCTCGCAAATCTTCATAAGCAATTTCCTTATCTCCCTCAAAACTCTCTGATGAAAGTCTACAAAGCTCGCTTGGAACGAATGAGACTACTGATGATCCATGATATTCCTAATGATATTCGTTGGGTAATTGAAGCACGGGTCCGATTGGCAGGTGAGTCTTCTGACTCTTTTATTTCACATCTGCCTGGTTTTGGAAGAAGCACCTATGCAAAGAAACATAGAGCTAAGCAAATGGGTGTTTGTTACAAATGTGCACGCTGGAATTGCAATACTCGTTGTCGTTCTTTAGGAATGGTGTCTGATAATCGCGAAGAAAAAATTAAATTCATTAGGGATGGCTTGAGTAAGGAGTCTGTAGATAATATATCTTCGACTCTGAAGACGCATCCCAGTGGATATGTTCATATAGCCTTTCGCAAATTACATACACAATTCCAAAAAAGAAAGACAACAATTAAGTCTCGGGAATCTGACTCAAAAAGACCCTGTTTGCCAATTTATAAGAAAATTGGATGAGAAGCTTGTCTCTGATGCATAGACGTTAATTAAGCCGTAAATATTTGTAAATATTATATCTCTTTGTCTTTTCCTAATAATTGTAATTTGTTTTGTCGTTTTCTTTTATTTTCTCTGACATGATCCAGACCTTTTTGACTATCACGATTTATTTTACTGTTAACTAATAAATGTCATTTGGCAGGTACTAGTGCTATTATTTTACTCACCCTTTTCAGGTGTTATAAATTCAACTCATCATTGCACTTTTGAAGACATCCAGAGTAAAACATGGAAGCCACTTCAAGAAGACGAGTTGAAAATATCTGTGTGTTTTGCGGTACTAGTGTTGGTGTTAAGCCATAATACGTAGAGGCAGCACATAAATTGGGTCGAGTCTTAGCTGCAAGGAATATGCATTTAGTATATGGAGGAGGCAATCTTGGACTTATGGGGATCATTTCAAAAGATGTACAGGAATGAGGCAGTCATATTTTGGGAATCATCTCAAAACCCTTGGCAGAAGCAAATCTTATTGGACCATCAAACAGAGAGGAACTGATCGTGCCAGGTATGTCTGAACGACTGGTAGAAATGATTAACCGTGCTGATGCTTTTATTGCTTTGCCAGGTGGCTTGGGTACATTGGAGGAAATTTTTACCGTATTATCTTGGGCGAACTTGAACATACACCAGAAACCAATTGGGATGTTTAACATTGATGGATTTTATGATTTTCTTTGTGTGTTTCTTGATGATGCCCGGAGAAATGGGTTCGCGACAAAACCTATGAAAGAACTCCTCTTTACTGCCAGAACTGCTCCGAATCTAATTGACCAAATCTTGGCCTATGAACCACAAATTGACCCTATCCTTTCAAAGATAAATTGGTCTGATGACGATCGTGGTAAGAGGCGTCGGATTAATCTGGATCTTAACCTTTAACTTTTCGTGTAGCATTTTAGTTAACCAGGTAATATCTTCTAAACTCTTCTTCTACTATTTAAGACATTGGGGACAATGTCTCATTTAGGTTTGGGGGAGGAAATTAGTTGATCAGTATCTTGTTTTTATTAATGTGTTGTTTTTATTTTTAGTCTAAAACTTTTCGAAAAATACAAAAAAAAAAAATTGAAAATTTTCAAAAATTACAAAAATATTTTGCGTTTTTGTGTTTTTATTTTGACTAAAAAGGTGAAATTGGTAAGAGATATCTGAGTAAGGAGTTTCCACTCCTGAGACGTATTTCAAACCTATTTTCGAAACAAGTTAATTTTTTTTTATTTCCTTTTGAATTATTTAATTTGTGAATTCTCCATAAAATTGACTAAAACAGATCTTCATATGCCTAGTTAGCAAGTATTATCAACATGCATGGTAACATACGGACATGAACTATAATTGAAAAGTTTGTAATATTCAGTGCTCTAGTTTAATTGGAGGAAGCATCTATGAAAAGCATTGAAAAAGAAATGTCTGAGATCCGAGTTATTAAGTCTGTAAGGGTGTTTTAACACCTAGTGACCTAAAGCCAACTGGTTTGGGAGTCACTAGCCCAAAGCTCGCTACATGGATCAAAGATGCTGCAAAAATATATATATCTGAAGTCTGAGTAATTAAGTCTGTAGGGGTTTCTTAACACTTGGTGCCCTAAAGCCAAATGGTTTGGGAGCCACCGACCCAACACTCGCCACATAGATGGAAGATATTGTATATAAATAAAAAAATTCAAAATCAAAGAAAAAAATCAGAAAAATTATTCCACTGCTGCAAAAAGATGTGAATTCTGTTAAAACTTTATGACAAAAATATTACTCTCTTATCAACTGCACTTGTGACTGTTGTGGGCAAAAATGAGTTGATTAATATTTTGTTGGCTATGCATATGGAGAATGGTAAATATAATCAGAGAATTTACTTATTCAGTAATTTAGAAAGAAAGAAAACAACTAGATACTTGGATTAGATGTTTCATCTGTTTAGTCACTAACTTCTTTATTCTCTTTTCTCTTGTCTTTTTTCTTTTGTGTGCATTTGTTTTATTATCTTTTTACTTTTGTAAAACGTTTGTGGGTATCGTTGCTGTAAGCCCTCACGAGACTATAACTCGTCCACTAGGGACACCTAGGGGTTTAAAGGCTTGTTGCATATGCTAAATGCAACTGTGATCCCAACGAAAGTGGCTTAGTTTAATTTTAATTGTTTCTTGTATTTTATTTTGTTGTTTTTCACAAGGACTAGCAAAATTTTAGGTTTGGGGGAGTGATGAGCGGAAAATATATCAATATTTACCGACCCTTTTACCTAATATTTTGTTTAGTTTCTCGGGTTTGATGAACGTTTTGATGTGTTTTAGTTTATTTTGCAGATAAAATAATATTGGGACACAATGAAATCATTTAGGACGAAATGTGGGACAAATAAGAGCAAAAATTGGACTTGACATATTAATTTTGGAGATTGGAAACTTGAAAGGGCGTTTTAACGAAGTGCAGTTTTGGAAATTCCAGTTTTACGCATCTGTCGTATTTTAGGCATAACCTTTTACTCAGATATCGGATTGAGCTAATTCAAGTTCCAGATTAAAAAAGACTCAAAAATCTACAACTTTTAAGTGTGTTGTGTATAATTATTAAGGTCATTTTCAATCATTTTCAAAGCAAAAAAAATAAATTAATAAATAAATAATAAAAATTATCAAATCACCACCAAACATGATAAGCAATTAGTGGAGCAATTATTGGAGCAATTAATAATGGATTTGCTGGATGATTTGATGGAGGCAAAATTTTGCCTATAAATACCAAGCCATTTCATTTGTAAATTCATACTTTCTTCTAAGGAATTCCTTAAGAATACTAAGAAGATTGTATCTTGTTTGTTTATTTACAGCTTTCAGTAATTAATTTCCGCTTTCGCACTTTCTTTTATTTACTTTTCAGTTTTTACTTTCCGCAATTTACTTTTACGCACATTACTTTTCTTTCTTTAATTTTCAGTTGTTACTTTTCAGTAATGAGGAGGTAACTCCCCTTTGCTGGGGTAAAAGGTAAAACTTTTATTACTAATATTTAGATTAATCTCCCTTAATTATAATATATAAACTAGTTAAAACCTGACTTAACGAGGATACCGCCATATTGGTCGGTTGGTAATTATTTAAATTGGTTTTAACCTGACTAAACTGGATACCGCCTGATTGGTCGGTTGGTAATTAATTGTTAATTTGACTTAATCTGGATACCGCCTATATAGTTGGTTGGTAATTATCATGCAAAGTTAATATATTATATTAAGGGAGATATCTAAAATAGAAGTAATAAAAGTGGATCCTTTTACCTCAGCATTTTCTTTTATTGTACTTTTACTTTATTTACTTTTCAGCAATTTACTTTCAGCATTTACTTTTCAGCAATTTACTTTCAGCATTTACTTTTCAGTAATTTACTTTCAGCATTTACTTTTCAGCATTTAATTTTCAGTATTTTACTTTATGTCTTTTATTTTATTTAAGTTTTCACTACCCGTAAATATGTGTCGTAACTAAGCCAGTTATCTGGGTTGTGATGAAATCCAATATCACCAGTTTATAAGGGGTTATTTTATAGTTTGGGTAATTTAAAGGTTTACTTATTAAGTCTTAAGCTTAATGCGTCTTGTTAATTGGCCATTAATAAGATTGATCTGGTAAATCTAAAATAAACTTGACAAAGGAATTTTAGGTTTCAGCCTTAGACTTAATAGCCCATGATCTTCCTTTAGGATAGATAACCCTTTAATAGATTTCCTTACCGGATAGACATATACCTGTCTGGCGGGGGTAGCCATAATTGGAACTTAAACTTAATGAATCTAGATAATTTGGTTGACATAGACATATGGTTCAATTGGGTTAAACTGGGTATTTACGTCTGACCATCGATAAAGGCTTTCGCATAATTTAGTGTTTCAGGTTAGTAAACCGATTTATTACACAAACATGAAATAACCGCTTCATCTTTTAAAGGATATTAGAAAGATTCACAACCCTAGATAGCTTCCTAATATTGAATTTTCTTAAACCTACTTTCGTGCAATTTTATTTACTTGTTTTTAAATTTAGAATCATCATAATTTCAAATCAATCAAACAACATGTTAGATACTAGTAATCATTTGACCTGATAAAATTAATAGATTAGGTATTAAGTCCTCGTGGGATCGATACTTTTTATACTACTTGAACAATACGTGCGCTTGCGTTATACGCGTGTGATTACGCACCGGTCATGACTTATGCTCACTATTTCGGCCTCTGGTCCACTGCTTCATGGGTTGTCTAGGCGCGTGAATTGAAGGGCTGTTGATTTGGTGTCTGCGTACATATTGTTGGCTTTGTTTAATGGAGGGCTGTAGCGTGAGGTGTCTTTTTGCCGGGCGAGTGGGCTGTTAGGATTTGTGAGGGTTTCGTTGTTGCTTTGTTTTGATGTTGTTTGTGCCGTGTAAGTGAGAGAGTGATGCAGTTTGTAAGTGGCAGTGTTTTTTATGGCAGTTTGTAAGTGGCAGTGTTTTTTATGGCAGTTTGCCGAGTGGGGTTGCTGGCTTATAAGGGCTTGCTGTGTGTGGAAGGGTTCGTTTGGAGAGAGGACGTGAGCTGCTGCGTGGAGTGTTTATTGTTTTAGTGGAGTTTGATCATTTGTTTGTGTATGTTCGGCTGTTGAAGGGCGTGAGGGTTGTTTTTTTTTGTGAGAGAGAATGTGGCGTGAGCTGCTGCGTGAGGCTAGGGTTTGTTGTTTTTGAAGGTGCCGAGAGATGAGAGCCAAGGGAGAGCTTAAGGCCGAGAGTTGTGAGGAGTCAGAAGGGAAAAAAAAGGTTTTGGTTTATGTCATTTTTATAGTTGCATGCTAGGGGTTAGGGTTGTGCATGGGCTTTCAAAAGGAAACAAAATCAAGTAAATATGGGGTGTATTTAATTCAATTATTTAAGGAAATGATCTTGTATTTTTGGTGGGGGAATTTCTTTAATTTGGGAGGTGATTTATTTAAATTAGGAATGGGATTTGATTTGATTTTAATTGGATTTGATTTAATTTAATTGGATTTGATTGGATTTAATTTAATTTGTGACATGTGTTAAATGTGATTTAATTATTTTTTGATTGGGCTTTGGGCGAAATGGGCTTTGGATGGGTTGCGAGGGTTTTGGGCCGAGGCTAAAATTTTAAAACAGAGATTAATCGGGTGAATCCGAGGCCAATTAGCGAGTTAAATTTGTTGATGTATTTATTTCTTGAACTTTCCCTTCCAATGTCTGTTTCTCGTGACTTCCGCAACTTATCGGGTAGTGCCTCCATACGAGGCTCAATATTGGGCTTTCATGCAAAAATGAAAGTGTCTACACCACGGTTATCTATCATCCCACAAATAAGTGCTGTCGTAGGGTATGTCAAGTATTCGCATGATAGACTGAGACATTCTCAATTGATTAATATATCTTAAATAACTCTTGTTTCTATATTAATCAACTACCGTTATTTTGATCAAGGAAGCTTTGATTAACAACTTAATCAGTCTTTGTGAGTGTGACCCATTTTTTCTGAACCTTGGACTTAACTAGTGAAGTGTCGCCGTAGGGTAAGTCAAATCACCAGATACATCTAGACTCCCTATCCGTTCGGATTCCAAAACTGATATTGACCCAAAAATGGCACCATCCGTAAGGGGACGAAAGCAAAGCCGTCTCGAGGCTCCTATTGAATCTCACGTTTCTGGATAACAATGGAGATCGCAGGATATATAATGTGGTATACCCCTCTCCCAGTCACTATTTTAAATTGTAAGGTTTCTATCTCACTAGTATCTTATGAATCTTAGATTATGCTCGGCTAAAGTCATAACTTTATTAATATTAGTTGATAATTTAGTGATCTTACCATTTTTAACTCTTAAAATTTTATTTACTAATCCTGATTAGTCTCTACTAACCAATTAACTTAATTAAACTAATTTAATCAAGTTGTTATAGTGATATAATCAATTTAACTCTTAAATTATTAATCCACTAATAGGTTTTAAAATTTAGAATTCAACAAACGGACCAAATTTCATTAAACCATTTAATTGATAAAAGTACATTATGTATTCTAAAGAAACGTGGTATTGTATCCCGAGTGCAGACCATATTACCGTCCATTCAGAACCGACTATGGAATTTACATTCGGGTTTCCATCTAATATACCAAGGAAAATAATGTACTCATAAGGTCCATTTGTTTCTAAAACTTGAATTCGTAATTTTTAAACCTTTAAACTAATTAATTTTATTAATCCATTTGCATGCATCTCATATTCTTATTTAACTTTTAAATTACATAAAATCATATTTTATTACTAGAATATCATGCATATATACATGTTATGGCATGTGAAAATGCAAGAGTAGGCAACATATGCTATAAGACATGTTAATAAACAATTTAAAACATACATATTAACCCAAGTCTGGGCGTCGCGATGTGAACTGATGGGCATTACGATGCTCACAATTGTAGAAACTGGAATTGGTTCAACTCTGTGTCACGTCGCGACATAAGGTAACCTGCGTCGCGACGCAAACGAGGCAGTAGCCTCACGCTAAGGGGTTGTGTCGCGATGCAACCCAGTTTCCAAGGCTAGAAATTGTAAATTGTAGGATACGACTTTCCTTAGCGCGGTGGAATTTGCTTGTGGTGGCACCGGGTCCGGTATGGATCTTTAAAATTTTCTTTACCTTCTCCCTTTGTTGTAGTAACCGAGATCAATCCTTTGGTGTCCAACGCTTGGATCAACCACTCGATCTTCTGAACTATGACTTGAGACCAATAAACCAAAGTGTGGGCTTCACTCACAAATATCAAAACTCTAAAATATTTAGAGAATTAAGATGTCACAATGGTGTTTGGCTTTTTGGAATTTCAAACACTCTCACAACACTTGTGAATGTTAGAACTCTCTCTATTTTCTCTCAATTACACTTGTGTAAATGATGCAAAATGTTAACCTTAAGAAGTGAGAGAAATGATAGAGATTATATTCTCTTATACAAGCCAACTAACCTTGTCATTAAACATCTAATGCTTTCTTGCAATGGCCAACACAAAAATGTGAATGTCATACCAAAGCACAAGAAATGATAAGCTAAAGACGTGTACTTTTTCATTAAGCATCCAATATTTTCTTTCAATTGCAAACACATAAATGTGGAGGCCATACCAAAGCATAAAAATGGATTAGCTAATGACAAAACTATTAGGTGTATACAAGCCACCTAATAGACATAATAAATTGGAGAGCATGGCAAGCTCTGTGGCTTTATCTCCAAGGTAAATAAAAATCACTATCTCAATAGTGATTAAATTACCTTCAATTATGTTGTAGTAATTATCTCATAATTATTACTTACTTGATTATCTCATAATCAAGATTTGATTATCTCATAATCAAAGAATTCTAGAAAATATTAAGTTAAACTAATTTAACATAGTTTTCATTTGTGACAATAAATATTATTAATCTCATTAATAATATATAAATATAATGTAAGCGTATAATTAGACAATCTAATTATATTAGGTTTGCTACAGTTAATCGAGCTAGCACGGGGACCAAATAGACCTACGGTTCCGAGCTCCAATAATTCCAAAATATTAATTAAACTTTTTAATCAAATATTAAGAATTATTAACTCTGCGTGTTGGGTTTTCTAGGTCAAACCAAGATCAAATTAAGCATATAAAATATGCGAATACATCAAAGTAAAGTAGCGGAAATACTCACTTTGATCGGTTTTTGCAATGCGAAGACAACAAAAATTTCTGCTCCAAGCTTTTCCTCTTTGTTGATGAATCGGCCAAGGCCTCCATGTGTGGTCTTCAAGCTCCAAACTTTGATTTGAGATTCCAAGCTCATGAATGGGTTTCCCTATCACCTTTGCGAGACTCCTTTGAGTGCTAGCTCTTGAGATTTTGCAACAAAATCATGAACCATTGAGCCCTAGGCTCACGGAAAATTGAGAGAGAAATGGAGAAGGCCATTCGGCCATGGAGGAAAAAGAGAGAGAGAGAAGATTGTGTTGTGTGTATTTTTGTTTTTTAAAAATATATACCAAAAATCCTAACCAAATTTGGTAAAAGCTTTTCCAAAAAGCTTAAACCAATTTTGGAGGCAAAATGGCATTCAATGCCCTCAACAACCACCATCATGAATAGTGACTAGTTGTCATTCACCAAAATGTGACTTGACATCCATCACTAAAGTGACATGCGATGTGACGAGCGATGTGACTTGTGGCCGCACTTGATTCAAAATCGGAGTGGCCTCACAAACACATTCCGGGCTCGAGTTCGTTAATTCCGAATTAACAAATTTTCCGTTGCGACGTAATTAAATCAAATTTAATTAAATAATTATGTCTATCAAAATTACTATTCAAGTTGCTAGCGAATTAATTCTAAATTAACTCGTTCGCCCGAATTAAAATCTAATTTTAATTCCGCGTCGAAATCTAATTTCGTATAATATATCGAATATATTATTTTATCGATTAATTCCAAATTAATCGTTCTCTCTCTTCTAAATAATATTTTATCCGAGATAAAATATCTCCGCAATTAATCCTAGATTAATTTTTTCTCCCTAATAATTAATCCCAGATTAATTATGTCCGAGTCATATGTCATCGGTGAATCTTTAGGAAGCGACCCATGAGATCCCTGGATAAGTTGGCAGTAAATCCGGTTGTCAGACTATCCGAACACGTACGTACCTAGTACTACGTTTTTACCGATTTACAAGACAGCTTCTAACAAAGCACCGTGCCTACCCAATTCTCCAGAAATATTCTTAAAGGAATATATAATCTATATCAGGCGTAGTATATGTAGTATTGCGTATTGCGATCCAGTATCAGATGTCACATGCAAGGCCTGGAGCTGGAATTATGTCTGCCCCGTACGAAGCATATATCGGATCTCTGGTAACTAGTCTCTATAATCGGATAAACATGACCTAGTCATATTATCCCGATATCTACAGCATACAAGAGAACCAGTTACGTATCCTACGTGACCATCATCTCCATATGACTGAAGTGATACTTCCATCTTGACATCACACCCAATACACTACGATTCTCAATATACCCAGAAGAGGCGTACACAGAACCTGTTAAAGCCCTGGACGACCAAAATCAAAGTATATTTATTGTCGCAAGTATTAGCGATGCAAGTCTCAGGTTAAGACCAAATACATCTACCCTGATTCGGACTTCCATAGACACATAGTCATACTACCAATGGAATTCTTAGTGGTCTATCCAGAGCGAAGCTGTTTCCGTACCATCAGTAAGCACAACCTCCTATTACACTTACATAAGTATCCAATACTTAAATATATGAGAACTATGTCGTTATGCTCTCACAACGTGCACAAGTGCAATACTAGTCTATTCCGCATTATCGATGTCCAGTTTCGATAATACTACGACTAGGGATGTTTTAATGATTAAACCTTAGTGAATTAATATTGTCTCATATCTTATTAATCCGGAACTAATCATATGGACTTTTATCATTTATATATCCCAGTAATATAATTACAAATGATAAAAGAGCAATTTCCTTTATCACATAGTTAATTTGTACAACAACACCATGTTCTGTACAAATAGTGATGTTATGGGTCATAATTGTCCAACAATCTCCCACTTGGCCTATAGCCAATCACTCAAGTGTCCTACACTTGAACTAACTACGGGACGCTCAAACTTCTGCTGAGAAAAATGCTTTCGTCAGCGGATTTGCAAAGTTATCATCTGATACGATTTATTCGATCATCACATCGCCACGATGTATGATCCGAACGAATTAGATGAATAGTTGAAGTATTTACTTGGATCGTTGATGAGACCGTGAATTCTTTAGCCTGTGTTGTAGCCTAGCTCAGCTGCTAGCAGAACTACTCCTAATCCAGTTAGGATTATAAAGATCCAAAGTGATTCTATTGCTGCCTCAGCTGCAGCAATATTCTGCTTTTGTTGTTTATTCGGCAACAGTATCTTGCTTGGAAGATTTCCAGCTCACTGTTCCGTTATTCAAACTATATAGTACCTTTATTACAACTTATAGTCGTTTTTGTCGGTTTGGAAACTTGCAACGGTGAATCCAGTCACTTCAAGTTCTCATCCTCCATAACTTAAGAAAGCATCCTTAGTTCATCTACGATACGTAAGGATGTTCTTAACATCAATCCAGTGACCATCACTTAGATTGGCCTAATTGTGACTCCATATGCTCAAAGCATATGAGACATCAGGTCGCGTACATTTCTTTCAATGTACGAGTTCTCAGAGAGTGCCAACAACTTTTAGATCTATCCCAGTAGATCCTTATTCCTAGAATAAATGTTGTCTCCTAAGTAGTCTACGGAGAATATTTCATGAAAGCCAAGCTTTCACCGATTGTTTTATAGGAATATCATTTCCAAGAAATGATATATCATCATTATTTAGGACAATCATTGTCAGTGCGCTCCCACTAACCTCCTTATATACACAAGAATTATTTTCGTTTTGAATTAAATCATATACCATTATGATTACATCAAAACGATAATTCCAAGAACGCAATGCTTGCTTCAATCTATGAATGGATCGAATTAACTTGCAAACCTTGTTTGCTTGTTTTGGTACGATAAAACCGTCAGGATGTTGTAAACATCCTCCAAAAGGTTTCCGTTTAAGGAAAGCGATTTTGACGTTTAGCTGCCATATTTCATTTCATAAATGAAACAGGCAGCATCATCAAGCATTATCCAAATGGATTTAACCATGGCAACAGGTAAAAGGTTTCGTCGTAATCGACACAATGCTGATAACGATACATTTTTGCTACAAGCCTAGCTTAGTATGTTGTATGATGCCATCCATGTATGTCTTCCTTCAAGACTTATACAGTACCAATAGGCACAATGCCTTCCGGTACATCAGCTAGTGTCCAAACTTAGTTGATATACATGGAATCCATTTCGGATATCATGGCACTTTGCCATGAAAGGAGTCGATACCTTGTAGCACTTCCTCATACGTAGTTGGTTTGTCTTCTTCAATAAGATTGACATCTTAATGAGGTGAGATCAGAAACACATACCCCCAGGTTGTTTTCTGACTCACTCCGACTTACGCGGTTCTTGTGTATTCGAAGATTATGGTACATTTTCATCCTTGATGAACTGTTTGTTTTCCATTATGGAATCGGTGCCTGGAACAGTATTACTCTAATTTTCATCGAGTTTTACTTTCTTCCCACTTACCACTGCATATAGGTATTCCTCTTAAGAAAACCTCATGGAGAGCAACAATTAAATTGTTCTCTTGTGAGTTGTATAAGTACTATACTTTGGTTTCCCTAGGATAACCAATAAATTAGGCACTTATCCGATATGGGTTTTAGTTTGGTATCATCCAAACATATGCCCAGCATTCCCAAATCTTCAGGAATGAGAAAACTCGGTTTTTTTCCTGTTCATATCTAATATGAAGTCTGTCAAATAGATTTTTATAGAACCTTATTCAAAATAAGTTTTGCTCTGTATAATGCGTATCCCTTGAAGGAAAATGGTAGCTCAGAGCGACTCATGATTAACCTTATAATGTCCAACAAAATTCGGTTTCTCCATTCGGACACACCGCTCAATTGAGGTGTTCCGGGAGGAGTCCATTATGAAAGAATACTATACTCTTTCAGGTAATCGAGAAACTTATTGCTTAAGTATTTTCCATCACAGTCCAATCGTGATGTTTAATACTTTTGCCGATCTGTTTTATACTTCGTGTCGAAACTCTTTGATTTTATCAAAAGTTTCCAATTTATATTTCACACGAATCACATAACCATAACGGGATGCCACATCCGTAAAGGTTACGAAGCATTCATATCCACCTCTAGCCTAGCGAGATATGGGCCCACTTACGTCACTATGAACGAGGGCTAACAGATCGATGGCACTTGTACTTTTACCAAATAAAAGGTGTTTTAGGCACTTTCCCTAATAAACTAGATTCGTAGACTTCATTTTATTAGAGTCATTTTATCAAATATGTCGTAGTACCCACTTTTCAAAAGTGTGGATATACGAGTCTTGTTTAATGTGTCCCAGACAACAATGCCATAAATAAGTCTCATATGATTAATTCAGTTTGAGCTATTTGTTTGTCATGTTATACGTTTGAGATTCATTTATTTTCAAAATTTAAATACTGTTATTCATATCTAATGTGTTTATCTCAATATCATCTTTATAAAATAAAACACTTTAGTGTTCTAGAATATAAAGGTATACCCGCAACGAGTTATACTCTGATATATAGATAATGTTTCTAGTCAAACTAGGTACATTATAACAATTTCCTAATTTAAGTATATACCCGAAAGGTAGATCCTAAACTTAGGTTTCTATGGTTAAAACAGTGACTCTCATCCCGTTTCCGATTCATAGATAAATCTCAACTGAAGTCAGTGTTAGACATTATGACCCATAGCGTCACTGTTTTGTAAATGATATTGTATTATTGTACAAAATCAACTATGTGATAATGAAATTGCCTTTTGCCGTTTTGTAAATTATTTAATTTGATATATTGATGGCAAAAGTCCATATGATTAATTCCGTATTGAGATGATATGAGACAGTATCAATACAAAAGGGTTTAATCATTAAATATCCCTAGTCAGAGTATTATCGAGATCGGACATCGATAATGCAGAATAGACTAGTATTGCACTTGTACACGTTGTGATGGCACAACGGCATAGTTCTCATATATTTAAGTATTGGATACTTATGCAAGTGCGATAGGAGGTTGTGTTTACCGATGGTACGGAAAACAGCTTCGCTCTGGACAGACCCCGCGGAATCCCATTGGTAGTATGTCTGCGTGTCTATGGGAGGCCGCATCAGGGTAGGTGTATATGGTCTTAACCTGAGACTTGCATCGCTAGTACTTGCGACAATCGGTAAACTTTGGTTGTGTGGTGGTTCGGGGCTTTAACCGGTTCTGTGTACGCCTCTTCTGGGTTTATCAAGAATCGTAGTGTACTGGATGTGATGTCAAGATGGAAGTATCACTTCAGACATATGGAGATGATGATCACGCAGGATACAGAACTAGTACTCTATAAAAGGTTGCAACCGTCGGGACAATATGACCAGGTCAGGATTGTACGATTTAAAGAGACTAGTTGTTTGATATCCGATATATGTTTCGTACGGGGCAGACACATTTCCAGCCCCAGGCCTAACATGTGATAGTCCGATACTGGATCGATGTACGCGATACTACGGTATACTACGCTTGATAAAGATCTAATATTCCAGTAAGAATATTTCTGGAGAATTGGGTAGGCATGGCGCTTTGCTAGAAGCCAACATTGTCTTGTAAATCGGTAAAAACGTAGTACGAGGTACGTACGTGTTTGGATTAACCAACGACCGTATTTACTGCCAACATATCCGGAGATCTCTTGGGTCGCTTCCTGAAGATTCACCTATGATGTTTGATTTAAACTTTATTAATCTTGGATTAATTACGGAGAAACTTTATCTTGGATAAAATTCCTTATTAGGAGAGAGAGAGAGATCGATTAATTTGGAATTAATCGATAAAATAATATATTCGATATATTATTAAACGAAATTAGATTTCGACGCGGAATTAAAATCGGATTTTAATTCGGGCAAACGAATTAATTTGGAATTAATTCGTTAGCGATCTGAATAATAATTCCGCTAGGCGTAATTATTTAATTCTCGTCGCGACGGAAATTCGTTAATTCGGAATTAGCGAATTTGGGCCCGAAAGTGTTGCGGACACATTCGTATTTTGAAACGGGTGGAATCCGCAAATCACATCGCGAATCTCATTACTTGACACGAATAGATGATGGATGTATCTAGTCACCTTTATGGGATGATACATTGTCTCTATTCTCAATGTGAGATAATGATGGCATATGATGAATTTTCCTTTGGAGGGAAAACCTTTCACGGTTTTTGAAGGGTTTTTTAATTAAAAATTCATTTTGGTATTTGATATCTTATCATTGCTTTTCATTTGGCAACTCACGGTTTTGGTAACAAAAGAAAGAAAATTGAAAAGTCTAACACTCCCTCTTCCTCTCCTTTGCTCACGCCGTGAGTTTCAAACCAAAGGCAGAAAAATCATTTTCATTTCTCCATTTTGCTAGCACATTGAAGGATCAAAAGAGGTGATAGGGAAACAACCTTGGAGCTTGGAACACTTGAAGACTTGAAGCTTCTCTTCCTCTTCATCTTGACCGAAACTTCCACCTTGAAGACTCAAGGATTGTCTTCACCATTTTCGTCACAAAGCTTAGTAAGTATGATTCCGCCATGTTTCTAGCTTTGCATGTATGTTATTTGTATTTCTATGGCTTAATCTTTCTTTGGACTAATTATAGAAACCAACAATGGTATCATGGAGCCATGTTTAAGCATGAAATACATTAGGGTTAATTTGGGGAAAATTGATTGAAGCATGTTCTTGTGAAATGGATGCTAAAGTATGCTTATATGTATATTATAGATATATTACATGATCAATTTTAAGAAAAATGCATTGGATGATTTTTCCCAAAGTGGTTGTCTTGGCCGAATGTGGAGGTGCTTCCATTGGTTTGGAATTTTTCATGCACAAGTTTATTTGATGACTAAGCATGATTATATGTATGATATATGATATAATACATGATCAATTTTGAGAAAAATGCATTGGATGATTTTTCCCCAAAATGTTGCCTTGGCCGAATGTGAGGTACTTCCACTGAGTTGAATTTTTTGCATGCACAAGTTCATTAGATCATTTGAGTATGCTTAAATGTTGTAATGATATTATACATGATCAATTTTGAGAAAAATGCATTGGATAATTTTTCCCCAAAATTGATGCCTTGCCGAATGTGTAGGTCATTTTACTGGTTTGGTATTTTGCATGCACAAGTTCATTAGATGATTTGAGTATGCTTAAATGTATGTAATATGATATTATACATGATCAATTTTGAGAAAAATGCATTGGATAATTTTTCCCAAATTGATGCCTTGGCCGAATGTGTAGGTCATTTTACTGGTTTGGTATTTTGCATGCACAAGTTCATTAGATGATTTGAGTATGCTTAATGTATTTAATATGATGTATTACATGATCAATTTTGAGAAAAATGCATTGGATGAATTTTAACCAAAATTGTTGATTGACCGAAAATGGAGATCATTTACTTAATTGGATTTTTTTTTTTTTGCTTTCAAGTTCATTAGATGACTTAAAATCAATACGGGATATAGATTAGTGATTCAATTGGATTGAAAAAAAATCGAACCGCAAAAATCCCTCTTGGCCGAATACAACATGACATGTTAAAGGACTTGATTTTTTGTTCAAATAAATGTTAGACAAGTGTTTTGAACAATTGATGATTAATAAATTAAATTTGTGTTTTGAAATATTTGGTTTAATGAATTAATCATGCAATTACACTTTCATTAATTGAATTTTAAAATTTGGAATATTAAAATTTAATTAATGGGCTTTTATGTTTAATTGGGCCTTATGGGCTTGAAATTGATTTTATGGCACTTAAGGGTGATTCCTTATTTGGGCTTGGTAATTGGGTTTGACCCACATTGACCAAAGCCCAAGCCTTGATAAATCAATTGAAAGCCCATCGGACT
>SKCR01015592.1:0-44137 GCA_019454045.1 Zanthoxylum bungeanum
CATTGCTGTATGTATTCATCATATATAATTGGATCATTCAAAATTAATAAATAAATACAGCATCTTAAATCCAAGGAGCTAAATTTGAGTTTGATCTTGATAAACACATCTTCAAATCAACATTAAATTTAAATATTATTGTAAAATATGTTTCTTGTTCTATTGGGTGAATCAGTATTATGTACTTTGTAGTTTGTACATATTATCCTCCCTTCCATAGAAAGTCTTGTGTGAAATCGTCTAATGAAAATATGAAATTATATTAAGCGTGATAATTTTATTAGATGGACCCAAAAATAATACTAAAGGACAAAGTTCTCTTCTTTTATCAATTGCATTTTATTATACTATTACATATAGACAATCATTTATTGTAAATTGAAGATGCTCTAATGTGATTTAGGTCATCTCCGCCGGTAAATCACTCAACTTGAATTTAAGCGGATCAGATAAAACTTCCGGCTGCCGCAGACTTTTACAAAAAATACACCTCTTAAACTCGAACTCAGGATCTAACAACCAAATTTTAAATCATTTGCCACTAAATCACACATCTGGGGGCATTTAACTCAATATACAATTGAAATTGTGTTAACATATTTCATCGACTATGTTAAGAGATAACAGAACATATGGATATGTTTTCTCACCTATATAAATTTTGCTTACGACTTTCAATAATTGAAGTATAATTAATCCATGATTCTTTTTATCACATGAGATTATTGGTCCACCTACCTTTGATTCTTTTTGTAATTTAAATTAATAAGCCTTAGGTTAATAAGCCTATGGTTTATGTCTCTGTATATTGCTCACCATATATAATTATATCATTACATTATCAAAAATGATAAAGGAAATTAAATGAGAATTAAAATCTTTCACAAAATACACATATTTTTGTGAGTGCTTTTAATTCTCATATATTTATTGTCCATTTAATATTTATATCACTCCTCTTATATTATTATTTTCAAAATCTGATAAGTTTTGAGTTGAAAAGAAAATAGTGTTAGTAAAAAAAAAGTCTCAATGACGCGTAATTTGATGACAAAAAATTTATAATTTTGTTGTCAAATCTTGTGTTTGTGTTCATGACGTGTATTTCTTATAAGAGCATGAAACAGTATGAGGTTTTACATGTTCTACTTAAGATCGGGTCATATGATTTGACGACGGAATTTCAAACGTTTCCGTATTGAAATATTATAATATTAAAGTGACAGTGAATCCCTATTGGGAAGCAGTCAATCCGTCAGGCTCCAAAAATTTTTGTTCAGAAAGATCTGTATCAGAGTTGCACCAGTGCTACTTGTCCAACTTTTTTCTATAATAAGTTGTAAAATTTTAACAACCAAATTTAAGGGAAAATGACATCTAGATCTTCATATTTGATCTAATATATCCCCCTTTTAAGGACACATAAATATCCAAAATTTGTAAAAAGAGGAGGTTATTATTATTATTATTTTTATTTTTTTAAAACCCAAAATGAATTTGTATGATTATTTTTTAAATAAGGGAGCCTTTGTGACAATTTCACTAAATTATGAGGATTTATATGACTTTTTTCCCAAAATTAAGAATAAATACATTTTTAATGAAATAAAAGTTAATATGGCAAATACATTTAAGTATTTTCTATTTAGATTCAGATCTAGATCAATTTTTCTTATATCGAACCGGGGTAAAAATCAAGATTTATAGAATTCGAGTTCAGACTGATTAAATCCGACATCTGAGTTTCAAACCCGTATTTTATAAATACAAAAAAAAAGTAGGTTTGGGTTTGCAAGTCTTTTTTTTTTTTGGAATCGTTGGAAATCTCGCCGCTAAACCATTCATTCCGGACTTATGCGGAGCATATAAAGTCATCGATTGTCCCAGACTCTTATAAGAAACCCGATTATATTTGTTTGCGTATCTCCGGGACCATCTAGGTTTTTAAAATCTCGGTAAATTTGTCATACTTTTTTATGATTAGAATAATTGGGTGCCAACTATATGTTTATTTGTTTAATTAAATTTATTTTAGGTGGGAGTATTTATTTAATTTTTTGAATAATTAGTAGGGAAAATGGTTTCAAGGAATGTCTTTTCTTGTGAAATGTTAAAAAGGTCAAAAAATGTGGAACCCACCGACAATCTGACACATGAACATAATATCCACAAATTTTTTTTCTCAATTTGATTAATAATATTAAAAGGATGATCTGTTATTATTGTCAATAGATTAAATATATTATAAAGAATTGGCAAATTATTAATTAGCAACTTTATATGAAAGGATTTGACTTATTTAGGGAAGCTAATGTGTACAGTAATTATAATATTTGAACTTTAATCCATAATTATACACCATTGTATTTTGACTTTTTAAACACTAATTCATGATTATAGATAATTTGAGCTTCAGCATAGACATTTGTATTTTGACTTGCTCTTGTAGAAATTTGAAGCAATCTTTGCATTAAACTATATGCATAACACATTGAAAATTATAAAGATTCTGACCCTATATACCTACAGGAGAATAGGTGTAATATGCGGAAATTAAAAATTATACTCTATTTAAAAACACATTTCAGTTAGAATTCCAACGATTAAATATTAAGTACCCTTAAATCTAACAAGTCAATTGAAATAAAATATTAAACATAAATAATCAATTGCAGAAAGTAAATAAAAGACATGTGGATTTGTTTACGAAGTGAGAACTCTTTTTAGAGAAAAAACCACTTCGGGTATAGGTTACCATCAAAATCCACTATATGAGAAAAACTTACAAAGATGGTGAAAAGACCTAAAGCAACAACTTTGCTGACTCTATTCCCACAACTGTAATTACCCAAGGAACTCCCCAAGCCTGCTCCAAGCAGTTTTTTTCAGAACATCTGAAGTCTCAGTGAATTGAATATGCAAACTCACGCGTCGGAGCTTCGAATGCCAATCTCCACCTTCAAACTCAGAAGACTTAGGGTATTGGTGAGGTTTGTATTTGGAAGGTAAATAGTGATGAAACAAGAAGGCCACTCACAAAGAAGAAGACATGAGAGATTGAGTTTTCAAGGATGAGTGCTCTTCAAAGAGTTTGGAAAACTGAATGTAAAAACTCTTAGGGTTATGTTTTTCCAATTTTGTAAAAAAGGTGTATATTTTCTTTTTTAGGTAGTTTCCTTGAGGAAAAAGGCTTAAAAACGTATCTAAAATACAACAGTTGTGCATTGGCGTTCTAACGCCTGAAGAACGCACAACGAACGTGAAGAATTTCACAAAATCATTCGAACGCCAATTCGAACGTGACTCGAACGCGAAGCCTCTTGACAATTTCATTCGAATGTGATGAGGAACGTAACTCGAACGGAACCCTCTGGACACTTTAGTTCGAACGTGATGAAGAACGTGACTCGAACAGTTGGTATCTGGACACTTTAATTCTAACGCAATTTCAAATGCATCTTGAACGTGAGGTCTCTGGAAGATTTCGTTCGAACGTACTGACGAACGTGACACCAACGAACCGCGTTTGAACTCCTTGAAGAACACATCACGAATGCACATATGATAAATTCATATGTCGATGTCAAAACATACCCAAACACTTCAAGACACATTACACCTCAATATAACATGGTTTATTAAGGAATGTGCCAACACAATAGACCCAACACACATAATTGAAGGTGTGAAAAAAATGAATATTGAGAAGTGGCTACAACACATTAATTAAAATTAAATTCAAGAAATGTCTGGTTTTTTTTTTTTTTTTTATGTAGTACCAAAGGATTTTTATGAACAAAAGAAGTATGAATCTTTGAATCAAGTGTTAAGGAAATGCTTTCACATGATAAAATGAAGTATTATTAACATCCAATTATAGAGGATTCACCAATGAATTTTTGTAGAGTTTTTGTTATAAATCACAATTTCTAGATAATATGGAATAAATCCAAATTAAACCCATAAATGATCCAACCACACATACATTACTAGTCAAAGAAATCATTTACATACATAATGAAATGAAAATATGATTCACAACACAAATGTACCTTTTTCTTGCAGAGAACTTCCCAAAATCACTCAGAAACTTAGAGTTCAATTTTTGTTTGTTTTTTATTATGATTTGCGAGAGAATGTGGAGAGTTATTGTTTAAGCATTCCAAAAATGCTTGTATTCGAAAGTATGATTAATAATTTGCATGAGCAAATGATTAATATAGGGCAGTTGGTGGAAGTTATTTCCACTAAAAGCCACATGCATGGGGAAGTTTATTAACTTCCCCATGTAACCTCAAAACGTGTCAATTTCTTGCCCATGGGAGGGGCCAGGTTGACCCATCATGAGTGACTCGATCCGATTCCATCCAACATCTCCCACTCATACATGATGGGATCAACAATTTTTATTTATCTCTACAAGAACAACTCATACTTAACAATTTGTGTCGTGTGATCAGCATACTTCGAGAGCTCACTTGCTATACATGTATTAGGAATATATAGCTTCTCGAATAATGGATAGATGTCATAGTAGATTAAGTATTCAATATCCTCGATCATTTATCACATTACATCTCTCTCGATCTCTTTTCGAATTTAATATTTAATTTATATTCATAATAATGCTTGATCACATAAAACAACATAATTGGTCAACTAGTGAATACAAGCTAATGTGATATTATTCATATAATGATCTTTCTATTTTCTCGAATCTTTCAACCTTATTTCAATTTGTTTTTTCTAGAGATGTTCTATTGGATCGAATCTCTCATGATCTTCCAGTAATACTATAAGATAACGATCATCAAATTTATGTTTTAAGAAGCAGACTAGAGTCTAAAGAGTATAAGATGAGATTAAAATAATCTTAAGGGTCTCACACAATATCAAGACCGAGATCTTTATTTGTATTACCCTTATTTGTCCAATTGTACACATGGTATGAAAACATGTGCTCGTATTCTCATTTCCATATAGCATATGCCTCATAAACTGTACATTGGTAGTTCAGAAAATCACAATGTCTAACTCACATATGACATTAAGATAAGTAATATAAAATAAACTTATTCACCTCAAGTCATATCACAGAGAAAATGACCTTGTAAATAGGACGATAATTCTTAATTTCTAAGCTTGAGCTCTTCTAAATTATTACTTAGACAATAAGCTTACAAGTTTGTCTCATCTCCCTTTATCACAAAGTAATGGAGGCGATTACATGTGTGAGAAGGCTAATCATTCATTTTCTGACATACTTCTCATACTAACAAATAGTATAATATTTTAAACATGTATTAACATAACAACATATAAGCATTGAACGTAAACATCAATGAGTATTAATATTAGTAATCATTATCGGGAAAATAATACATCATGAAATAAAAGTACATTAACAACTATGCAATCCTTGAGATTTTACATGTCTAACAAAGACATCTTTAGGAACATGTTTATTCAATGGATCTGATATCATCTATTGTATAGAAATGTACCTCACGTTTACCTATTTTTGTGCAACTATGTCTTTTACAAATTTATATTTAGTATCTATGTGTTTGGTTTTACAATGAAATTTTGGGTCTTTTGTGTAGGCTATAGCTGCTTCACTATCATAGTTAACTAATACTGGGTTAGAAGCATCATTTGTACCACCCAAATGATCCAAGAATATTTTCAACCATACAGCTTCTTGCATTGTAGATGAAAATACCATAAATTCAGTATTCATTATAAATAAGACAATACAAGATTATTTCTTACTGCTCCACTATATGACACCATTGTTCACTAAGAAGATAAATTTAGAGGTCGATTTTCTTTCATCCAAATATCCTCCCCAATTAGCATCGGTATAACCTCGCAATCGCATATCATTCCTTTGATAACATAATGAATAATCAGATGTTCCTTTTAGATACTTTAATATTCTTTTAACTATTTTACAATGTGTTGGTCTTGTATTGGATTGGTATTTACTTACCATTCCAACAATAAAATAGAAGTAAGGTCTTGTATACATCAATGCATATATCAAACTTCCAACTGCACATGTATAAGGAACTCGCTTCATTTGTTCCTTTTCCAGTGGAGTCTCTGGATATAATCTATGACTTAAAGCTTCAATTTTCGTGATATGAGTATTAATGAGTTTACAAGCCTGTAATTGAAAGCGTTCAAGAATTTTATTTGAACCAATTTTTCACAAGGAATAACTAACCTTTACCCTACCTACATAAACTAACAATGAGCCACCTTAACAATTTTTCGAAAACAAATTATTCAAAGCCCCACTATCTTTTGTTTCCAACCTGCTTAACAAATCACCTTGAAAACTTCATTGTTTCCCGGTCTTCGTTCTTTTGGTGAGTTTAGTTTTAGAGCTTTATTTGACCATCAACACATAAATATAACCCTAACCCAATTTCCTAAGCCTTCAGAGTTCTTTAGGATGAAGATTGGTAGTCGGAGTTCCGACATTGCGAGTTAGCAGGGTTGATCCGCTCAGAGACTTTAGAGGTTCTAAAGAAGACTGCTTGGCATGGGCCCAATAATGTCTTTCGATAATTATAGTCTAGAGGTATTAGAATCGGAAGAATTGCTGCCATAGGTCTTTTACCTTCACTGTAAATTTTCTCGTTATAATGGATTTTGGCTGGTAGGCTAGAAACCCGGAGTGATTTTTTACTCGCATGAGTTTTCCACTTCGTTAACAAAATTAGTACGTTGATTTTATTTACTGCTTTGTTATATTTTCTTTGATTTATAGTTTTTAGATGTAAGGGTACTTGTTGGTAATCCATAGTGACAATAATTAGGAAATGTCTTAATTTATTGTGTATCATTTCGCACAAGGTCAAAACCTTAGGCTAATTTTAATTTTCACCTTTAATATGACTCATATACATGTCATAGAGCCCAATGTTCAAATTTAAAAGTTAAATAAAGGGCAGTGTTGATAAAGTTTTTATGGAGTCAATTTTTTACTCAAATGGAAAAAGATTTCAACACATCTTTTTGTAAGTAATTAATGAAAGTGGATGGCATTAAATATTTATATTAAATGTAATTATTTGGTATTAAACACAATTGGTTGGTATTAAATATAATTGGTTAGCATTAAATACAATTGGTTGGAGTAGTGCAAAATCTTACCTATAAATAGCTCTATTGGTGAGAGTTTAAGGCATCCCAAAAATTTATGAGTTTCTTACATTAGAGATAAAGAAAATCTCTAAAGTGATTTGAGAGAATTGGGGTGAGATTATGTGTGTGCAAGAAAAATGTGTGTGAATGATTAAAATAAACAAAGAAAATAAAAAGGAGAGAAAAATTCTGTATAATTTTTCTTGTGTGTTTCTTTTATTTTTTTCTTGTTATCCTTAAGAATGAGTTCGAGTTAAACACTTGTGTCGCATTGTTATATTTGGTTATTCTTTCCTGTTGTTGTCAATCGGTAAATTTTAAGATGTTAAAATCTCAACAACTAGTATCAGAAGTATATTAGTGGAGATCTCTATTAAGTGGGAGCAGTGGGTGGAGAGAGTGTCAAAGATGTTGACAAATCTGATGGAATTGACTTTCATCATTGGAGAATATAAATTACATATTATTTATTTACAAGGGAACTAGAAGTACCATTGGAAAGCGTGATTCCAGCATGCATGAGTCGAACAGATTGGAAGAAACTTGACAAAAAGGCTTTAGCGGTGGTTCGACTCACACTTTCTAAAAGTGTGAGTGTACATGTCATAAATAAGATAACAATAGTCAAGCTTATGAGTACTCTATCATATATGTATGAGAAATCGAGTGTTGTCCAAAAAATTCATTTATTGATGTAACTTTTCACCTTGAAGATGTCAAATGGATACTCGGTGAATCAATATGTGGTACTGGTGAATGATATCATTAATAAGCTATAGTCAGTGAGATCACATTTGAAGAACACTTAAAGTGTTTGGTTTTGTTAACTTCTATGCCTGATGACTGAGATACTGCTGTAAATTCAATTTGCAACTCTAGTGGGAAAAAAGAACTCGTGTATAAGGAGGTACGTGACACCGTACTTAGTATAGAGGCAAAAACAAGAAATATCGGGCAGCTTCACAGTGGCTCTGCTCTCAACACTGAAAACAGAGGAATAACGTCTAATATAAATTCCAACAATCGTGGAAGATCCAAATCCAGAAAGAGAGAAGAAATAAAGTCTAAAACTGAAAAATTAGCGGATAGATGTTGGCATTGTGGAAAGCCAGAACACTTGAAAAATGATTATCGGGCTTGGAAAAATAAAAATTGTAGAGCCAATGCAACACATAAGATCGACAAAGACGATTTGATCTTAAGCACACATAATCCGTTGGAATCTTGAGTGATCGATTCGGGGGCATCATTTCATTCAACTTCAAGTATGAGTATCATGAAGAATTACGTATTCGTTAATTTTAGCAAGATTTATCTTGCTGATGATAAAGCTCTTGACATTGTGGGTAAGAGCGAGGTTCGAATTGAATTACCAAATGGTAATTCGTGGAAGTTACATGAAGTGAGACATGTTTTAGGCTTAGCACAAAATTTGATCTATGTGGGTCAACTGGATCGAGAAAGCTATGTGACTGAGTTCTCTAACTGTTGTTAGAAAGTTACAAAAAGAGCCATAGTCTTGGCTCGTAGAAATATATCGGGAACTCTTTATACGATCATGAACTCCAAAAGCTTAGAAGCTTTTGTTGAGATTGATGATGCTAATCTATGGCATCATCACCTTGGACATATTAGTGAGAATGGGATGAATGTTTTGCAATCAAAAGGCAAATGGTATGTGTTAGTCTCTAAGACATGCTTCCAAGATCCTAAACATGATTTGTGTGTGAAATAATCAAGTAAAAGTTATGGAATCACTTACATTGATATGGAGAAATTCGAAATTTTTCCTTATTTGAATGTAGCTCCAAGCCTTTTGTATGTTGTTTGGTCATTGGGTGAGTTTCCCTATCACCTCAAATGATTCTCCAAGTGCTAGCTTTGAAGAAATTTTGAAGCAAAATTTCTTCTCCAATGGAGAGAAGCTCACGACAGAGAGAGAGGAAGAGAGTTGTGTGTGTTTCAATTTTCCGAAAATTGGTTGTTGAGTGTGTTAAAGGATGCATTTAAAATTGCCAACTACTTCCATCAATGTAAGACATTTGATGTAAGTCATAGGTCCCACCACATTTAAATTCAAAATTTAAGTTGTCTTCTCCAACACATAACTAGGCTTAGGCCCATGTTCGTTTAATCCGATTAAACGAATTTATCGTCGCGACATAATTAAATCCAATTTAATTAAATAATTATGCCTCACAAAATTATTACGATAGTCGCTTTCGAATTAATTCTCAATTAATTCGTTCGCCCGAATTAAAATCCAATTTTAATTTCGTATTAAAATCCAATTTCAATTAATATATCCGATATATTATTTTACCCACATAAATAAATTAAATAGAAAAATTAAATTTAACTATTAAATTTATTTTATTGATTAATTCTAAATTAATCGCGTTCTCTCTTCTATACGAATTTAATCCCAAATTAATTCTTACCGTAATTAATCCCAGATTAATTTTTCTCTATCATAATTAATTCAAGATTAATTCTATCTCAGTCAAATGTCATTGGTGAATCTTTGAGAAGTGACCCAAGAGATTCCTGGATATGTTGGCAGTAAATACGATTATCGGACTATCCAAACACATGCGTACCCCGTACCATGTTCTCACCAATTTACAAGACATGGTTGGCTTCTAGCAAAACACCATGCCTACCCAATTCTCCAGAAATATCCATCGAGGAATATTATCTGTATCAGACGTAGTAATACTATGTAATGTAATGTGTAATACGGTCCAGTATCGGATGTCACATGATAGGCCTAGGGCTGGCTCTGTGTCTGCCCCGTACGAAGCATATATCGGATCCCGAGTAACTAATCTCTGTAATCGGAAAGTCATGACCTAGTCATACTTTCCCGATAGGTGCAGGTTTTAAGAGTATTAGTTTCGTATCATGTGTGACCATAATCTCCATATGACTGAAGTAATACTCTTATCTTGACATCACATCCAATATACTACGATTCTCAATAAACCCAATACAGGCGTACACATAACCTGTTAAAGCTCCGGATGACCAATACCAAAGTAAACTGATTGTCGCAAGTAATAACGAAGTAAGTCTCAGGTTAAAGATCACATACACCTACCCTGATTCGGATTCCCATAGACACATAGTCATACTACCAATGGGATTCCGAGTGGGTCTATCCAGAGCAAACTGTTCCCGGTCTAACGGCTAACAGAACCTCATATTACACTTGCATAAGTATCCAATACCTAAATATATGAGAACTATGTCGTTAAGCTTCCATAACGCGCACAAGTGTAATACTAGTCTATTCCGCATTATCAATGTCCAGTCTCGATAATACTTCAACAAAGAATATTTAATGATTAAACCGTTCGTGGATTAATATTGTCTCATATCTTATTAGTCCGATTTAACAATATGGACTTTTATCATTAATATATCAAAGTAATCTAATTACAATAATAATAAAATAGCAATTTCCTTTTGTCAGATAGTTCATTAGTACAAAAACACAATGTTCTTTACAAATAGTGATGATATGGGTCATAATTATCCAACAATCTCCCACTTGGCCTATAGCCAATCACTCAGGTATCTAACACCTGAACTATGTACACGTCGTTCAAATTTTTGTTGAGATATAACCTTCGTCAACGGATCTGCAATGTTATCATTTGATGTGATCTTTTCGATCTTCACATCGCCACGATGTATGATCTCACGAATCAGATGAAATCGTCGAAGTACATGCTTGGATCGTTGATGAGACCGTGGTTCCTTAGCTTGTGCTATAGCCTCATTATTGTCACAATACAAAGGTACAGACTCAGCTGCTAACGGAACTACTCCTAATCCAATTAGGAATTTACGGATCCAAACAGCTTCTTTTGCTGCCTCAGTTGCAGCAATATATTCCGCTTCTATTGTTGAATCGACAACAGTCTCTTGCTTGGAAGATTTCCAGCTCACTGCTCCGTTGTTCAAACAAAATATGTACCCTGATTGTGACTTACAATCGTCTTTATCGGGTTGGAAACTTGCATCGGCGAACCCAGTCACATCAAGTTCTCATTCCCCATAGACTAAGAAAGCATCTTTAGTTCGTTTAAGATACTTAAAGATGTTCTTTACAGCAATCCAGTGACCATCACCTGGATCGGCCTGATTACGACTGCGCATGCTCAAAGCATATGAAACATCAGGTCGCGTACATATCATGACGTACATGATCGATCCGACTACTGAAGCATATGGGATCCGAACCATTGCATCTCTCTCATCTTGAGTTTTAGGACACCTATCCTTAGATAGAGAGACGTCATGTGACACCGGAAGCAGCTCCCTCTTGGACTGATCCATGTTGAATCTCTTCAACACTTTTTCAATATACGAGCTCTGGGAGAGTGCCAGCAACTTTCTAGATCTATCCCGTTAGATCCTAATTCCTAGAATAAAGGCTGCCTCTCCCAGGTCTTTCATGGAGAATTTTAATGAAAGCCAAGCTTTCACCGATTTTAGCATGGAATGTCATTGCCAAGAAGCAATACATCATCAACGTATAGGATAATGAATGTCAGTGCGCTCCCACTAACCTTCTTATATACACAAGAATCATCTTCGTTTTGAATGAAACCATATTCTTTTATGATCTCATCAAAAAGTTGATTCTAAGAACGCGATGCTTGCTTTAATCCACAAATGGATCGGTTTAACTTGCAAATCTTATTTGCATGTCTTGGTACGACAAAACTATCAGGTTGTTGCATATAAACATCCTCCAAAAGGTTTCCGTTAAGGAAAGTGGTTTTGACATCCATTTTCCATATTTCATAATCAAAATATGCAGCAATAGCAAGCATTATCTGAATGGATTTAATCATGGTAACGGGTGAAAAGGTTTCGTCGTAATCGACACCATGTCATTGACGATACCCTTTAGCTACAAACCTAGCTTTGTACGTTTGTATGTTGCCTTCCATATATGTCTTCCTTTTGAAGACCCATTTACAACCAATAGGCTTAATGCCTTCTGGTACATCAACCAGTGTCCAAACTTGGTTGGAATACATGGAATCCATTTCGGACTTCATGACATCTTACCATAAAGCGGAGTCGATACCTTATATCGCTTCATCAGACGCAGCCAGTTCATCTTCCTCAATAAGATTAATGTCTACATGAGGTGAGATTAGAAACCCATACCTCTTAGGTTTTTTTTTGACTCTCACCGACTTACGGGTTCTTATGTATTAGAAGATTGTGGAACAGTCTCATTCCTGATTGACTGTTTGTGTTCCGTGAGGGGGTCGGTGTCAGGAACATTATCACTCTGATTTTCATCGAGTTTTACTTTCCTCCCACTTACCACTGCATTCATGAATTCATTTTCTAGGAAAACTGCATGAAGAGCAACAAATATTTTGTTCTCTTGTGGGTTGTAGAAGTAATATCATTTCGTTTCCTAAGGATAACCTACAAATAGACACTTATCCGATTTGGGTTCTAGTTTGGTATTATCCAAACGTTTAACATATGCCCAACATCCCTAAATCTTAAGGAATAATAAACCTGGTTTCTTTCATGTCCATATTTCATATGGAGTCTGTCCAACAGACTTTGACGGAACCTTATTCAAAATAAGTATTGCACTGTTTAATGCCCATCCCCAGAAGGAAATAGGTAGCTCTGTGCAACTCATCATTTACCTTACCATATCCAAAAAAAGTTCGGTTTCTCCGTTCGGACACACCGTTCAATTGAGGTGTTCCGGGAGGAGTCCACTGTGAAAGAATACCATATTCTTTCAAGTAATGTTGAAACTCATTACTTAAGTATTCTCCACCACGGTCCGACCGTAATGTTTTAATACTTTTGGCAGTCTGTTTTTATACTTCGTGTCGAAACTCTTTGAATTTCTCAAAAGTTTCCGACTTGTGTTTCATAAGATAGACATAACCATAACGCGATGCATAATCCGTAAAGGTTACGAAGTATTCATATCCACCTCTAGCCTGGCTAGACATGGGCCCGCATACGTCACTATGAACGAGGGCTAACAGCTCGGTGGCGCATACACATTTACCACTAAAAGGTGTTTTAGGATTTTGCCTAACAAACAAGATTCGCAGACATGATATGAATTATGATCAAATCTGTCCAAGTATCCATTCTTCGAAAGTGTGGATATACGAGTTTTGTTTATGTGTCACAGATGACAATGCCACAAATAAGTCTCATAAGTTTTACTCAATTTGAGCTTTTTGTTTGTCATGTTATATGTTTGAGATTCGTTTATATTCAAAATATAAAGACCATTATTTACATATGTTGTACATATCTCAATATTATCTTTATAAACAAAACACCAGTGTTCCGGAATAAAAAGGTATACCCGCATCGGGTTAAACTAGATACAGAGATGATATTCCTAGTCAAACTAGGTACAAAATAACAGTCCCCTAATGTTAGTACATGCCCTGAGGGCAGGTTCAAAACATAGGTGCCAACGGCCAAAACAGCGAATTTCGTCCCATTTCCGACTCGCAAATTGATCTCTTCTGAAGCCAGTCTCCTGCTATTCTGCAGATCCTGTACATCAATACATATGTGAGTACCACATCCAGTATCAAAAATCCAATTTTTAAAATGAGTAGTGGACATGTTTATTTCAATAACAAACATACCTGAAGCTGGAGCCTTGCCCGCCTTCGCTTCCTCCAAGTCCGCCTTGAACTTACAGCAGTCACGCTTCCAGTGACCCCGTTTTCCACAGTGTAGGCAGACGTCTTGGGATTTGTCATTTGTCTTCCTAGAAGACTGTGATGATTGAGCCTTGCCCTTCTTCTTTTTCCTCTTCACACCCCCAGAAGCCTTCGACCAAGCCTTGACCTTCTTGGATGTCGAAGTAAGATGTGCCTCGCGCTTCTTGCCTTTCGGAAGCTCTGGCTCTGCCTCTTTCAGCATAGCCATTAACTTTCCAAGAGTTTTCTCTTGGTTCATCATATTATAGTTCATAATGAACCTGCCCCAGTAATCAGACAGAAACTGTAAGATCAAATCTATAGAAGTCTCGGCCTCAAAGGTAATGCCCAGCTGACCTAGCTGTTCGATGTCAGCAATCATCTGTGACACGTAGTTTTCGACAGATGTACCCTCTGACATGCGAGAGCAAAAGAGCTTCTTCTGCAAATCATACTTCTGAGATCTAAGATTAGATCTATGAAGATCTTTCAATTTCAACATCATCGTATAAAGATCCAATCCTTTGTTCTGATGTCGAAACTGAGGAGTCATTGCAGTAAGCATAACGGATTGAGCAGTAAATTTATTATCACGATGAGTCTTCGAAAGCTCATGTTCTCCTGGGTGCTCAAGTCCGGGCTCAGGCCCGAGAGGTCTCTCTATAACATAGAGTAACTTCTCAGCTCCTATGACTATCTTGAGATTCATTTCCCAGTCTGGAAAATTTACACCGTTAAAGACATTCTCGCCCATGATTATGTCCCTAACGCTTATCCTTCCACCCATCTTGATTGCTATAGTCCAACTATCCAATCAAATATTTCGGGTACACTCAAATGCAATGGTTAATATAGTCCAACTATATAACCAACTACAAATGGAGTAGTGTTGTATATAGTCTAACTGTTCAAATAAAACAATAAAGAATATTATTCCAACTAATATATATATAATGACGATAAATAATAATAGAGCGCGCATATTAGCGAGTATTAAACGAAATTACAATTTAATACTAGCCTCTCACTATTGATCGGCGAGCCTCTAACCCTTCGTTGAGTACTCGAGAAACCTAGTTTTCTAGTGGGCTAGGATCCCGTTAAATAATACACAACCTTGACTTTGGCCAACAAGCTGTATAAAATTTAACTAGGTAGATCTCTAAGATCCAATTCCTAGATCCGGTAGGTAGACATCCAAGTCCGAAACATATATCCAATATATTTCCTAACATGTTTCCTCTGAATCAACTAAGCATTGGACTTTGGCTCAACAAGCTTAATGATTCCAGTTAAGCGCGGCCCATTGACAGTGGGAAAACTTCGTAATCCACGTCGATGAACAGAAGTGACATTGACTTTGGCCAACAAGTCACAACTGGCCAAGACATGCGATATAAAAAGCTTTCATGGTTCAAACACATCCGCGATAGACAATGATCTTGACTTTGGCTAACAAATCAAAGCCAATCTTGGATCTTGAGAGAGAACCACTCAATGGAAGGAAACATTTAATATTAAATGCGAGGGCGTTTTCATAAATTGGCAACAAATTTATTATCTTTGATTAGGTCTCATCATACACCCTTAAATATGCATTCTAAAAGCATAATAAGGCGCGATAAATATAATAATGATATACGGATGGATATATATAATTTGTTCATAGAACAAATCTCTCTATTTTCTCTCTCCCGCTAGCACTTTACATTCTTCAAAGTACCCAATTACATAACACTATAAGAAACCTCATTTACATTGAGGGGAATTGGTGAGGAGAGAAATACAATGAGAATAAGAGGTGGTAGGCTGGACACGCAGGTCCAATTTCAAATAAATACCATATTACAACAACAATTTCCAAAATTGCCCCCACCCATCTAATATCATCCGATATACATTATTCAAACAAATACATCCAAGCATTCACACATAGCATGTTGTCAATCAATCTAATCCAATTAATTAATTCTTCAATTAATGACCATCCAATGTTCATACAACGATTTGAATTGCGCGAGTCCAACTCGTTTAAGAATAAATACTCAAAGTAAGTATTCTTTAATTATATCAAACTACAATATTAAATCCAATTTATTAATTGTATTCAATACTAATTCAAGTTTAATTCCAAATTAAACAATTACACTTATTTTATTAATACCTTTATAGACTTGGATTCCAAATCCAATCCAAATGGCCTCAAAGGCCCATTTAGCATCCAATGCCAATTCGATTAGGTCCAATGAGCTTTTAATTAATTCTTTAGGCATGTACTATTGGCCATTATGGATCAAACAATAATGCCTTGCCCCATTTAGGAATCACCATATGCCAAAAATTAATTTTGGCCCATTAGGCCCAATTAAATTATTAAAGGCATAATAGTCATATTTTGGACTTTATGGAAATAGTTTAGGCCAAATTGGATCCAACCCAATTGTCCAAAACCAAACTTGGCCCAACCAAGCCCATTAATCCAAATATAACCAATTTTCCCAATTAGTATTTTAGAGACTAATTTACATTAATACAATATTCCAAATATTACATTAATCCAATTTAAGTGTAATTAACACAACTAATTAATTAATCTAACATTTCTAAAATATTAATTAATCTAATTAATCATGCTTATCATTCCAATTCATGTCCAACACAAATTGAAGCAAAATCAAGTCTCCAACAACACGCTTCTCAGTTCTCACGGCAATAGCAAGAAGCCAAGAAATTAACATCCAATTTGATTTCAATCCAATTAAATCAACATTCAACATTTATTTCATGCCATTAACACATCCAAGTGTCTAATTTCAAAAAATCACCCTGAGCTTAATCTAGGGTAGTTTCGGCCAACATAATGATTTTAGGGAAATTTGATCTAATCAATTTTTCAACAATCCAATGATGTACAACTCTAAGTTATCATCATCTAACATCAACCAAACACTCAATTTTGAATTTTCATGCTCCAAGCAAAAATACACAAATAAAGTTTATAAACCCTAGAATTCCAAATCACATATAGAAGGCTCTGATACCATTGTTAGTCTCTAAGACATGCTTCCAAGATCCTAAACATGATTTGTGTGTGAAATAATCAAGTAAAAGTTATGGAATCACTTATATTGATATGGAGAAATTCGAAATTTTTCCTTATTTGGATGGAGCTCCAAGCCTTTTGTATGTTGTTTGGTCCTTGGGTGAGTATCTCTATCACCTCAAATGACTCTCCAAGTGTTAGATTTGAAGAAATTTTGAAGCAAAATTTCTTCTCCAATGGAGAGAAGCTCACGACAAAGAGAGAGGAATAGAGTTGTGTGTGTTTTAATTTTCCAAAAATTGGTTGTCGAGTGTGTTAAAGGATGCATTTAAAATTGCCAACTACTTCCATCAATGTAAGACATTTGATGTAAGTCATGGGTCCCACCACATTTAAATTCAAATTTTAAGTTGGCTTCTCCAACACACAAATTAGCTTGGGCCCATGTTCGTTTGATCCGATTAAACCAATTTTAATTTCGTATTGAAATCTGATTTCAATTAATATATCAGATATGTTATTTTACCCACATAAATAAATTAAATCGAAAAATCCAATTTAACTATTAATTTATTTTATCGATTAATTCTAAATTAATCGCGTTCTCTCTTCTATACGAATTTAATCCCAAATTAATTCTTGCTGCAGTTAATCCTAGATTAATTCTATCTGAGTCAAATGTCATTGGTGAATCTTGGGAAGCGATGACTGGTGTTTACACACGCGTATAACGCAAGCGCACGTATCGTTCAAGTAGTATAAAAAGTATCGATCCCACGAGGACTTAATACCTAAGCTATTAATTTTATGAGGTCAAATGATTACTAGTATCTAACAGGTTGATTGATTGATTTAAAATGGTGATGATTCTAAATTTAAAAATAAGTAAATAAAATTACACGAAGGTCGGTTTAAGAAAATTCAATATTAAAAACTATCTAGGTTGTGAATATTTCTAATATCTTTTAAAAGATGAAGTGGTTATTTCATGTTTGTGTAATAAATCGGTTTACTAATTGACATTACTTTGCAAGAAATTTGGTGGCTAAAGTGTTCCAAGTTGTGATGGAACCTGCTAGTAGTGAATGTAGCCAAGCTTTAGCTTTGTCCTTCAAGGAGTATGGGAAAATACGCAGTCTCATTGCTTCTTCAGCTTTTCGGTTGTAATTGAAAGTGCCGCAAACTTCCAGGAAGTTGCTGATGTGGGCATTAGGATCTTCAGTTGTATTCCCCCCAAACTGAACTGACTGCTGAATCATCTGAATGCATGTTTTGATGTTACCCGCATTTACTGGTAAGGGAGGAAGTAAAATAAAAGAAATGAGTCTGTCAACCACCGGAATGGTTCTGTCTCGAATGGGAATTGGTGGTGCAACTTCCAAAGGTTCAGGTTCCATGTTGACTAAAGCTTCTTGGCCTTCTCGCCTTTCCCTTCTCAACTGTCTGATGGTTCTTTCAATTTCCGGGTCAAGCGGTCGGAGTTCAAAGCTTCTGGTTCGTCTCATGAAGTTTCTAAGAACCTGAAACACAAGAAAACAAAAACAATAAGTAAAAAGAAATTAGATACAAGTAACGTATCTAACCTCTAAACTAATAGTGAAAGATAAATAAGTCTCCGGCAACGGCGCCAAAAACTTGACCGGTGCTTACACACGCGTATAACGCAAGCGCACGTATCGTTCAAGTAGTATAAAAAGTATCGATCCCACGAAGACTTAATACCTAAGCTATTAATTTTATGAGGTCAAATGATTACTAGTATCTAACAGGTTGATTGATTGATTTGAAATTGTGATGATTCTAAATTTAAAAACAAGTAAATAAAATTACACGAAGGTCGGTTTAAGAAAATTCAATATTAAAAACTATCTAGGGTTGTCAATCTTTCTAATATCTTTTAAAATATGAAGTGGTTATTTCATGTTTGTGTAATAAATCGGTTTACTAATTGACATTACTTTGCAAGAAATTTGGTGGCTAAAATGTTCCAAGTTGTGATGGAACCTGCTAGTAGTGAATGTAGCCAAGCTTTAGCTTTGTCCTTCAAGGAGTATGGGAAAATACGCAGTCTCATTGCTTCTTCAGCTTCTCGGTTGTAATTGAAAGTGCCGCAAACTTCCAGGAAGTTGCTGATGTGGGCATTATGATCTTCAGTTGTATTCCCCCTAAACTGAACTGACTGCTGAATCATCTGAATGCATGTTTTGATGTTACCCGCATTTACTGGTAAGGGAGGAAGTAAAATAAAAGAAATGAGTCTGTCAACCACCGAATGGTTCTGTCTCGAATGGGAATTGGTGGTGCAACTTCCAAAGGTTCAGGTTCCATGTTGACTAAAGCTTCTTGGCCTTCTCGCCTTTCCCTTCTCAACTGTCTGATGGTTCTTTCAATTTCCGGGTCAAGCGGTCGGAGTTCAAAGCTTCTGGTTCGTCTCATGAAGTTTCTAAGAACCTGAAACACAAGAAACAAAAACAATAAGTAAAAAGAATTAGATACAAGTAACGTATCTAACCTCTAAACTAATAGTGAAAGATAAATAAGTCTCCGGCAACGGCGCCAAAAACTTGACTGGTGCTTACACACGCGTATAACGCAAGCGCTCGTATCGTTCAAGTAGTATAAAAAGTATCGATCCCACGAAGACTTAATACCTAAGCTATTAATTTTATGAGGTCAAATGATTACTAGTATCTAACAGGTTGATTGATTGATTTGAAATTGTGATGATTCTAAATTTAAAAACAAGTAAATAAAATTACACGAAGGTCGGTTTAAGAAAATTCAATATTAAAAACTATCTAGGGTTGTCAATCTTTCTAATATCTTTTAAAAGATGAAGTGGTTATTTCATGTTTGTGTAATAAATCGGTTTACTAACCTGGAACACTAAATTATGCGAAAACCTCTGTTGATGGTCAGCAAATACCAAGTTTAACCCAATTGAACCATATGTCTATGTCAACCAAATTATCTGGATTCATTAAGTATAAATTCCAATTATGGCTACCCCCGCCCGACATGTATATGTCTATCCTGTAAGGAAATCTATTAAAGGGTTATCTATCCTCAAGGAAGATCGTGGGCTATTAAGTCTAAGGCTGAAACCTAAAATTCCTTTGTCAAGTTTATTTTAGATTTACCAGATCAATCTTATTAGTGGCCAATTAACAAGACGCATTAAGCTTAAGATTTAATAAGTAAACCTTAAAATTACCCAAACTATAAAATAACCCCTTATAAACCGATGATATTAAAAGTCATCACAACCCCAGATAACTAATTTAGTTACAACACATAACCAGGGCTAGTAAAAACTTGAAAGTAAAAGACATAAAGTAAAAATGCTGAAAAGTAATTACGGTAAAGTAAAAGCTGAAAAGTAAATTACAATAAAATAAAATGCTAAGGTAAAAGGATCAACTTTTACTATTTTCTATTTAGATATCTCCCTTAATATAATATATTAACTTGTGATTATTTTACCAACCGTCCATATAGGTGGTAACCTGATTAAGTCAAATTAAGTCCAACCAGACATAAAGGCGGAACCAAAATAAACCTGCCATATAGGCTGTAAGAAAATTTAATTACCAACCGACCAATCTGGCGGTATCCTTGATTAGTCAGGTTTAAACCAGATTAAAATGAATTACCAACCGACCAATATATCGGTATCCTTTTTAAGTCAAATTTCAAATAGTGAATATATTATTTTTAAGGGAGATTAATCTAAATAACAATAGTAAAAGAATTACCTTTCATCATAGCAGGGGGAAGTTACCTCTTCATGGTGAATAGTACAAACTGTAAAAATTAAAGAAAGTAAATTACTATTATTACCGAACGTAATTAAAAATAATTACAAAACTAAAATTTAAAAGAAACTAGATAGAAAACTCCCTATTTACATCAGAGAAATTAGAGAGGAAGGTACATCTGAAACTGAAATTTCGAGCTCTATTTATAGGCGTCAGTAGGGGGTCGGCGTCGCGACGCGCAGCTCCCGTCACGACGCCCGTAATTATCGACGTGGCAATTTTTGCTTCGTCGCGTGGGATTCCGGATAAGGTGATAAGGTGATACGTGGCAAGGCGACTAGAAGCTCAATGATTGCGACACATGGCGGCTCGTGATTGGTTGATTTCAGATTCTTATCCGCCACGTGTCAATTACGGATAAGTGAGTCAATAATTAAGTTGGCGTGGCGCTGACATGACACTGACGTGACGACACGTGGCGATTGTGACTGTCGGCATCATAGAATGATGACACGTGGCACGCTGTGATTGGCTGATGATGACATGGCGGTGACGTGGCACGTTGACTCGGTCAACTGGTGATATGGACGATGACGTGGAGTGACAAGTGGAGCGACACGTGGCAATGGAGACTGTCGGCATCGTAGGATGATGACACGTGGCACAACGCACATTAGCAGATCGGCTGTGATGGTGACACGTGGCACGGCGCACGTTAGCAAAGTCAAATTTTCTCAGATTCTGACTTGTGGACACGGCGCACGTTAGCAAGTCTTGGTGCATGTTAGGCATCGCGATGCCAAAGGCTTGCGCGTCGCGACGCTCCCAAATTTCCAGAATGCCCTTTTGTCCAATTTTCACTGTTTTGGCCCAAATCACCTCCAGATAGTCCTGAAACTTTATTTATCTACAAAATAACACAAAACACATCAAAATATTCACAAAACTCAAGAAACTATAGAAAATATTAGGTTAAATGAGTGGGAAATAGTGATATAATTACCACTCATCAAGCGACCCAAGAGATTCATGGATATGTTGGCCGTAAATACGGTTATCAGACTATCCGAACACATGCGTACCCCGTACCATGTTCTCACCGATTTACAAGACATGGTTGGCTTCTAGTAAAGCACCGTGCCTACCCAATTCTCCAGAAATATCCACCGAGGAATATTATCTGTATCAGGCGTAGTAATACTATGTAATGTAATGTGTAATACGATCCAGTATCTGATGTCACATGCTAGGTCTAGGGCTGGCTCTGTGTCTGCCCCGTACAAAGCATATATCAGATCCCGAGTAACTAATCTTTGTAATCGGAAAGTCATGACCTAGTCATACTTTTCTGATAGCTGCAACTTTTAAGAGTACTAGTTCCGTATCATGTGTGACCATCTTCTCCATATGACTGAAGTGATACTCTCATCTTGACATCACATCCAACACACTACGATTCTCAGTAAACCCAATACACGCGTACACCGAACCTATTAAAGCTCTGAATGACTAATACCAAAGTAAACTGATTGTCGCAAGTAATAGCGACGTAAGTCTCAGGTTAAAGATCATATACACCTACCCTGATTCGGATTCCTATAGACACATAGTCATACTACCAATGAGATTCCGAGTGGGTCTATCCAGAGCGAACTGTTCTCGGTCTAACGGCTAACAGAACCACTTATTACACTTGCATAAGTATCCAATACCTAAATATATGAGAACTATGTCGTTAAGCTTCCATAACGCGCACAAGTGTAATACTAGTCTATTCCGCATTATCAACGTCCAGTCTCGATAATACTTCAACTAGGGATATTTAATGATTAAACCGTTCATGGATTAATACTATCTCATATCTTATTAATCCGATTTAACCATATGGACTTTTATCATTAATATATCCAAGTAATCTAATTACAATAATGATAAAATAGTAATTTTCTTTTGTCACATAGTTAATTTGTACAAAAACATAATGTTCTTTACAAATAGTGATGCTATGGGTCATAATTTTCCAACAATCTCCCACTTGGCCTATAGCCAATCACTCAGGTATCTAACACATGAACTATGTACACGTCGCTCAAACTTTTGCTGAGATGTAGTCTTCGTCAGCGGATCTGTAATGTTTTCATCTGATGCGATCTTTTCGATCTCCACATCGCCACGATGTATAATCTCACAAATCAGATGAAATCGTCGAAGTACATGCTTGGATCATTGATGAAACGGTGGTTCCTTAGCCTGTGTTATATCCCCATTATTGTCACAATACAAAGGTACGGGCTCAGCTGCTAACAGAACTACTCCTAATCTAATTAGGAATTTACGGATCCAAACTGCTTCTTTTGCTGCCTCAGCTGCAGCAATATATTCCGCTTCTGTTGTTGAATCGGCAACAGTCTTTTGCTTGGAAGATTTCCAGTTCACTGCTCTGTTGTTCAGACAAAACATGTACCCTGATTGCGACTTATAGTCGTCTTTATCGATTTGGAAACTTGCATCAGCGAACCCAGTCACCTCAAGTTCTCCTTCCCCATAGACTAAGAAAATATCTTTAGTTCGTCTGAGATACTTAAGGATATTCTTTACAGCAATCCAGTGACCATCACCTGGAGCGGCCTGATAGAGACTGCACATGTTCAAAGCATATGAGACATCAGGTCACGAACATATCATGACGTACATGATCGATCCGAATGCTGAAGTATACGGGATCAGAATCATTGCATCTCTCTCATCTTGAGTTTTAGGACACATATCCTTAGATAGAGAGACGCCATGTGACACCAGAAGCAGCCCCCTCTTGGACTGATCCATGTTGAATCTCTTCAACACTTTGTCAATATATGAGCTCTGGGAGAGTGCTAGCAGCTTTCTAGATCTATATCGTTAGATCATAATTCATAGAATAAGGACTGCCTCTCTCAGGTCTTTCATGGAGAATTTTAATGAAAGCCAAGTTTTCACCGATTGTAGCATGGGATTGTCATTTCCAAGAAGCAATACATCATCAACGTATAGGACAATGAATGTCAATGCACTCCCACTAACCTTCTTATATACACAAGAATCATCTTTATTTTGAATGAAACCATTTTCTTTTATGATCTCATCAAAACGTTGGTTCCAAGAACGCGATGCTTGCTTTAATCCATAAATGGATCGGTTTAACTTGCAAACCTTGTTTACATGTCTTGGTATGACAAAACCATCATATTGTTGCATATAAACATCTTCCAAAAGGTTTCCGTTAAGGAAAACGGTTTTGACATCCATTTGCCATATTTCATAATCGAAATATACAGCAATAGCAAGCATTATCCGAATGGATTTAATCATGGCAACGGGTGAAAAGGTTTCGTCGTAATCGACACCATGTCGTTGACGATACCCTTTAGCTACAAGTCTAGATTTATACGTTTGTATGTTGCCTTCCATGTATGTCTTCCTTTTGAAGACCCATTTACAACCAATAGGCTTAATGCCTTCTGGTACATCAACCAGTGTCCAAACTTGGTTGGTATACATGGAATCCATTTCGGACTTCATGGCTTATTACCATAAAGCGGAGTCGATACCTTGTATCGATTCCTCATACGTAGGCGGTTTATCTTCCTCAATAAGATTAATCTCTACATGAGGTGAGATCAGAAACCCATACCTCTTAGGTTGTTTTCTAACTCTCACCAACTTACGGGTTCTTATGTATTAGAAGATCGTGGAACAGTCTCATCCCTGATGGACTGTTCGTGTTCCGTGAGGGGGTCGGTGTCAGGAACAGTATCACTCCGATTTTCATCGAGTTCTACTTTCCTCCCACTTACCACTGCATTCATGAATTCATTTTCTAGGAAACCTACATGAAGAGCAACAAATATTTTATTCTCTTGTGGGTTGTAGAAGTAATATCCTTTCGTTTCCTTAGGATAACCTACAAATAGGCACTTAACCGATTTGGGTTCTAGTTTGGTACTATCCAAACGTTTAACATATGCCCAACATCCCTAAATCTTAAGGAATAATAAACCTGGTTTCTTTCCTGTCCATATTTCATATGGAGTCTATCCAACAGACTTTGACGAAACCTTATTCAAAATAAGTATTGCACTGTTTAATGCATATCCCCAGAAGTAAATCGGTAGCTCTGTGCAACTCATCATTGACCTTACAATGTCCAAAAAAAGTTCGGTTTCTTCGTTCGGACACACCGTTCAATTGAGGTGTTCCGGGAGGAGTCCAATGTGAAAGAATACCATATTCTTTCAAGTAATCTTTAAACTCATTCCTTAATTATTCTCCACCATGGTCCGACCGCAATGTTTTAATACTTTGGCAGTCTGTTTTTCTACTTCGTGTCGAAACTCTTTGAATTTCTCAAAAGTTTCCGACTTATGTTTCATAAGATACACATAACCATAACACGATGAATAATCCGTAAAGGTTACGAAGTATTCATATCCACCTCTAGCCTGGCTAGACATGGGCCCGCATACGTCACTATGAACGAGGGCTAACAGCTCGGTGGCACATACACCTTTACCACTAAAAGGTGTTTTAGGCATTTTTCCTAACAAACAAGATTCGCAGACATCATATGAATTAGGATCAAATCCGTCCAAGTATCCATTCTTTGAAAGTGTGGATATATGAGTTTTATTTATGTGTCTCAGACGACAATGCCACAAATAAGTCTCATAAGTGTATGAGTGTCATACACAAGAGGATTTAAGTCTGAAGTTAGTAATCTTAAATAGTCCATAGAGAGGAAACAAAACAGGTACTTTGTTTGTGGTTTATCTATAGCTGCGATACATTCTATATTTGTATGGCGACCTTGATCCGGGATCGTCCATGTAGGGATATGAGAATGGAGGCACCTCGTATGATGTGATCATATAGGACTGGACCCAGATGGAAATGACATTCTTATAACATTCGTTAAACAAAGAAAGTCATTTCGATATACAAGATGATCATATATGGATTGATCTTAATCCTGAGTATACTATGAACTTATGCATGGCAGGCTATGTCCTTTGATTTACAAAGGTGAGGTTGGTGTAGTAGTCCTGACCATTAGCTACGTACATTGGGGGCATGGTCTGTTGTGTAGTTGGGAACATTTTACATAGAAATGGAGTTCACTCATTCTTGTGAGAAGTAGAGGAGTATCTTTCTTAAGGGTTGATTCGGTACTTGAACGGTTAGAGCGCTCAAGTGTTTCAGTTACGAATAGAAAGATTAAAATTCATAATCGTTATGAATAAATCGTTCATTAGAGAATCAATGATACTTAAGGTAAAAATAATTAGAGGGGTATAACAGACATTATGATCCGGCTCTAATTACGAGATACTCTTGAAGGGTTAATCTATATGTAGTGGCTATATCGATAGACACCGACTTGGTTCGGCTTAATATATCATCCGCGGCAACGAGAGTGCAACTTCGGGTTGTTAGTGGAATAACCCTGAGTTAATAATTCGAAATATTTAATTAGGAGCTTAACTTATATTTTGAGATTATTGGAGCTCGTATTGTAGGTCCATTTGGTCCCCGTGCTAGCTCGATTTACTATAGCGAATTTAGTATAATTGGATAGTCCAATTATATACTCACAAGTGTATGAATATTATTAATATGATTAATAATATTATTTTGCCACACTTGAAACTTTATATTAAAAGTTAATATATGGTTTTATTAAATATATGATATTTAAACACATGTTATTTAATTATATTAGATATAATTAAATGAAAGGTTAAGTTAGTAATTTCCAAATTTTGGGTTTTGGAAACCCTTGGAGTTATTTTGGAAGTTACAAATTGTTAAATGGCATTTAACCTTTTATTTTGTAACATATCTTTTATTATGGTAATTAAATTTGGTGTTACAAAATTAATAAAAAAATACATGCATGGCCGATTTTTGAGTGGTGGAAATGGGAAAGGGTTTATTTTATTTTGTAAAATTAAACCCTAAGTATAAAAAGGAAAATTATTTTTCTTTCATTCTAACCCTAGCATCCATCTTCTTCTTGTTCATATTCTCTCAAAAGTTGAGAAAAACATAATTAAGAAAAGAAGAAAAATAAAATCAATACACAAGTGTCATTAAATTTCTAAAACGTTTAGGGATTGTTTTAGTGAGTCTTGCACACACAAGTTTCTGTTGGTAACGAGACATAGCTCAGAAGACTTGTGGTGTCGAACAAATTCATCTTCATCTATTTCTTCTTTGTTCACGGCAGTGAGGCATTGTTTTGCTCACTGCCGCCCCTTTACTTGGTGAAACGGAACTCAGTTTGGTTTTGTTTTAATCCAGTTTTTTTGGGGAACATTTTATGGTGTCTTGGGGCTGTGTTGGGGCTGTTTTTAAGTGAAAAATCAGAACCCAAACACAACTTTTGTCCACGCATTTCAGGGGCTATTTCTACAGTGCGTTGGGCGCGAATCGAGTCCAAAACAGTCCAGTTTTTGTCCGACTGTTCGGGGACTGTTCCGGGGCTGTTTTGGGGCTGGAATTTTATCTAAAACTGAAGCAAAATTTCAGTGGTGGTGGCAGTAGCATTCGACAGTTCAAAGGGAATGGCAGAAAAAATTTTCAAGTCCGATCTGTGTGCCTAAACCGTTTCCGCTGCGTAAGGAAAACGTTTCCTACAATTGGCATCGAGAGCAAGGTTGAAAAGTGTTCTTAACCCTTCTCTATTTCATTTAAATTTATTGCTTTTAATTTATTTATATGAGTTATAAATATTGATTTGCACGTTTAGATGAGTAGGCACAAAATAATATTCATGTGATGAATGATTATTATTTTTCATGTGATTGATGGATTTTGCATTGGTCATAATTTTTTCAGCTCTTATTTTTTAGTTGGTTTTGATTTTGGGATGTAAGGCAATAAGACCATTGTTTACAATTGTTGTAATTTTATTGTCCTATGTAAGATTTTAATTATTGTAATTTGGAGCATTGAAGTCGAAAAATGAGCCAACTCCACCTTGGAGCGTATTGTGAAGACCAAGGGAGTCCGGTCAATGCAAAATATTTTTTATGTTATATGTATGTTTAATTCGAATTGTTTGAATAACATGTCATATAGCTTAGGGTGCCTACTCTTGCATTTCACATGCCATAACATGCATTGGATGCATATTAATTCTAGACATGAGATATGATTTTATGTGATTTAAAATGTTTAAATTAGAATATAATATGCATGGAAATCAATTAATTGGATTAACTGGATTTATGGTTTAAAATTTGAATTCTAATATAATGGGCTTAATAAGTGCATAATAAATTCCATTGGTATATAGGATGGAAACCCGAACATAAATTCCATAGACGAATCCGAATGGACGGTAATATGGTCTGCACTCGGGATACAATTCCACGTACCATTGGATTTTATGAAGCACTAAGATTAATTAAATAGTTTAATATAAATCTTGACCATTTTAGGATTCTAAAATTTTAAACCTATTAGTGTTCTAGTATTTTAAAAGTTAATATATAATAGATCACTAATATCACTCTAATTAAATTAATTTAATTGAGTAATATAATTAGTAGAGACTAATGGAAATTAGTGATACAAATTTTAAGAGTTAAAATTGGTTAGATCACTAATAGTGTACTAGTTTAAATAAGAGTTATGATTTAGCCGCCATATATTTATTCGCACTAGTTATATTAAAATATTAGATATTTTATAAATAGAAACCTTAAACTTAAAATAGTGAGTGGGAGAGGGATATGTGACAGTATATCCCATGATCTCCGTTGTTAGTCCGGAAATATGAGATTCAAAAGGCGCCTCGAGATGGCTTTACTTTCGTCCCCCTACGGATGATGTCCATTTTGGGTCAATATCAAGTTTGGATTCCGATAGGATATGGATTCTAGATGTATCTTGTGAACTGACCTACCCTACGGCGGCACTTCACTCGTTAAGTCCAAGAATCCCGAAACGGCAGGTCACACTCATAAAGGAATAATTAACTGTTAATAAAATTCATTGATCGAATCAAACGATAGTTGTTTAATATAGGAATAAGAGTTATTCCCACATATATTAATCGACTGAGATTGTCTCGATCTATCATGCAAGTACTTGACCTACCCTACGACGACACTTACTTGTGGGATGATAGATTTTTGTGGCATAGTAATTCTCTTAGGTTTCTAATTCGTTATTCATAGTTCATGTATCATGTTTAATTTTATGCCAAAATTATTTGGTGATTTTAATATGCGATGAATGAATGTTAAATGCATGTTTATTTTATTTTTCAGCCATGTTTCTCCAAATATTTACATACTCTCAAACGATAAATTAACGGGAGAAAACTATGTTAAGTGGAAAAGTAACATGAACGATATCCTCGTTTGTGAAGACCTAAAGTTTGTCCTGGCGGAGGAATGTCCTCCCGAGCCGGCCAGAAATGTTAGCCAAGCTGTGCGCGATGCCTACCAGAAATGGGTCACAACTAATGAGAAAGCCCGCTGCTACTTGCTAGTAGGAATGTCTAAGGTTCTTGCTGCAAAGCATGAACCTATGGCTTCTGCATCTCAAATGATAGAGTCATTTCAGGGCATGTTCGGGCAACCTTCGAAGCATTAACGTCATGAGGCCATGGTCTTAGCGATGACTGTTAGGATGAAGGATGAGACATCAGTTCGAGAGCATGTCTTGAGGATGATGACCTATCTCAACACTGTTGAAACCCATGGAGCTCGTATTGACGAGCGTAGCCAGGTGACCATGATTATGGAAACTCTTCCGAAGAGTTTCTTGCAATTTAAAAGCAACTATGTTATGAATAAGTTGACTTTTACTTTGACCCAACTGCTTAATGAGCTCACCCATTACGAGTCCATGCTTGTGGATCCTCGTAAGTCCGGTGCTGAGGCAAATGTTGGCGAGTCTTCTAAATCTGCAAAGATGAAGAAGAATAACACTGGGAAGGCTAAGGCTAAGGCCATAAAGAAGAATAACAAGAAAGGCTCCAAGGATGCCAAGCCCAATGGAAAATGTTTCCACTGCAACAAGAACGGGCATTGGAAAAGGAATTGTCCTAAATACCTTGCTGAGCTTAAGGAGAAAATGGATACAGGTAAATATGATTTACTCGTTATCGAATCTCTATTAGTGGAGGATGATAAATCCGCCTAGATTGTTGATTCTGGGGCCACTAACCATGTTTGTTCTTCTTTGCAACTATTTGAATCATGAAGGGACCTTGCTGAAGGTGATTACACAATGAGGGTCGGGACATGGGATGTCGTTTCAGCAAGAGTAGTGGGGGTTTCTAATTTAAATTTTACAAATAATAGTTATTTAAATTTGAACAACGTGTTATTCATTCCTGATTTAAGCAGGAATTTGACTTCTGTTTCTAAACTTTTGGATGATGGTTATTCAGTTTCTTTTAATAGAATTTAGTTATTATTGGTAGAAATGGATTAACCATATGCACAGGAAACTCAGAAAATAATTTGTATGCGTTAAGACCGTTAACACATAGGTTACTGCTCAACACTGAAATGTTTAAGGTTGAGAAACCTAAAACTAAACGGCAAAAGATTTCTGACGATGACACATATCTATGGCATATTAGACTTGATCATATCAACCTTGACCAGATAGACAGATTGATAAAGAACGGAGCCTTAAACCAGTTAAAGCTTGGAACTTTACCAGTCGGTGAATCCCGTTTAGAAGGAAAAATGACCAAGAGATATTTTACTGGAAAAGGTATAAGATCCAGTCAACCACTTGAGCTAATACATTCGGACGTTTGCGGACCGATGAATGTAAGAGCCCGAGATGGTTAGAATACTTTGTCACATTCATTAACGATTATTCCAGATATGGGTATGTTTACCTAATGCAGCACATGTCAGATACTTTCAAAAAGTTCAAAGAGTATCGTGCTGAGGTTGAGAACCAGTTGGGTAAAACAATCAAAACTCTATGATTAGATCGTGGAGAAGAATACCTTGACAGATATTTCGAGGAATTCTTAGTTGAGCATGGGATAGTATCCCAGCTCACAGCACCTGGAACATCACAACGAAATGGTGTTGCAGAGAGTAGAAATCGGACCCTACTAGACATGTTGAGATCTATGTTTAGTTATAGCTCACTACCTAGTTCGTTATAGGGATATGCACTACAAACTGTAATGTATATCCTTAATGTAGTTCCATCTAAGTCTGTTCCTAAGACTCCCTTAGAGTTGTGGAATGGTCGTAAAATTAGTTTACGATATTTCCACATATGGGGGTGTCCAGCATATGTGCTGAAGAAGAAGACTACAAAGTTGGAGCCACATTCTCATGTGTGTCTATTTATAGGCAATCTTAAGGAGATTAGGGATGGATTCTTCTATAGTCCTGATGATAACAAAGTATTTGAATCGAAAAATGCCATGTTTCTAGAGGAGGACTATATGAGGGAGTTCAAGCCTCGAAGTAAAGTGTTACTCGATGAGTTACTTGTTGGTTCGACCAGCACACCATCGTCAACGACAGTTGACAAATACATAGCACCTTCAACATCTGAGCGTCAGATGCAAGTTCGTCAGAATGATCTACCACCTAGACGCAATGGGAGGTTTGTATGACAACCTGATCGCTACCTTGGGGTTGGAAAGGCGCAAGTTGTCACATCCAGTGATGGTATAGATGATCCATTGACCTATCATAATGCAATGGATGATTTTGACAAAGAGGAATGGCTCAAAGCCATAAACCTAGAGATGAAGTCCATGTACTCCAACTCAGTCTGGGAACTTGTAGACCAACCTGATGGGGGTGAAACCTATAGGTTGCAAGTGGATCTACAAGAGGAAGATGGGAGCAGATGGGAAGGTACAAACCTTCAAGGCTAGGCTAGTGGCCAAGGGTTATACCCAGAAAGAGGGAGTTAACTATGAGGAAACTTTCTCGCCAGTAGTCATGCTCAAATCCATTCGCACTCTTCTATCAATTGCCGCATATTATGACTATAAAATTTGGCAAAAGCACGTCAAGGCTGCATTCTTGAATGACAATCTTGATGAGAGTATCTATATGGTATAACCAAAGGGGTTCATAGCCCAAGGTCAAGAGCAAAAAGTTTGTAAGCTGTAAAGGTCCATTTATGGACTTAAGTAGGCATCTCGATCTTAGAATATAAGATTTGATACACAATCAAGTCTTATGATTTTAAGCAGAATGTCGATGAGCCTTGTGTATACAAGCGCGTCATTGACGGGAATGTGGTTTTTCTTATTTTATACGCCGATGATATTTTACTAATTGGGAATGATGTAAAGATATTATCGGACGTGAAAACCTGGCTAGCTAACCAATTCCAAATGAAAGATTTGGGAGAGGCCAGTTATATTCTTGGGATTCAGATACTTCGGGATCGCAAGAAATGACTGTTAGCTATGTCTCAGGCATCCCATATCGATAAGATCCTTGTGCGATTTGTGATGCAGAATTCCAAGAAAGACAATATGTCTTATCGGCATGGAATTCATTTGTTAAAGGAACAGTCTCCTAAGACACCTCAAGATGTTGAGGAAATGAGACATATCTCATATGCCTCAGCAGTTGGTAGTCTCATGTATGTTATGTTATGCACGAGACCAGACATCTGTTTTGCAGTTGGAGTAGTCAGTAGGTTTCAGTCGAACCCAGGATTGGATCACTGGGTGGCTGTGAAACACATTCTCAAGTATCTTAAGAGAACACGAGATTATTTTCTTGTATATTTTGGTGAGGATATGATCCTAACGGGGTATACAGACTTTGATTTTCAGAAAAATGTCGATTTTAGGAAATCAACATATGGGTCAGTGTTTACCCTAGGTGGTGTGGCTATAGTATGGCGGAGTATAAAGCAATCTTGTATTGCTGACTCCACCATGGAGGCTGAATATGTAACAGCTTGTGAAGCAGCTAAGGAAGCAGTCTGGCTCCGTAAATTCTTGGGAGATCTAGAATTCCAGATATGGATAGACCACTCACACTTTATTGCGATAATAGTGGTGCAGTGGCAAACTCCAAAAAACCAAGAAGCCACAAGAGGGGAAAATATATAGAGAGGAAATATCATCTCATCAGGGAGATAATGCAGAGAATAGACATTATCGTCACAAAGATTGCATCCGCAGAGAACATGGCTGATCCGTTTATAAAGACATTGTTGGCTAAAGTGTTTGAAGGTCACCTAGATGGTCTAGAATTACGTGACATGTCTCATTTGCTCTAGTGCAAGTGAGAGATTTTTGGGATGTATGCCCTAGAGCTACATGTAATGTAAACGGCTTTATGTGTTTTGAAATAAAATGATGCATTATTCATTTATCAAAGTGTTCGTTTAATTTTCGCATATTATAAATTATCTTGAATAACCTAGATTACTTATGTGCCTTCAGACTTAGTGCATGAGTGTCATACATAAGAGGATTTAAGTCTGAAGTTAGTAATCTTAAATAATTCATAGAGAGCAAACAAAACAGGTACTTTGTTTGTGGTTTATCTATAGCTGCAGTCCATTTTATATTTGTATGGCGAGCTTGATCCGGGATCGTCCATGTAGAGACATGAGAATGAAGGCACCTTGTATGATGTGATCATATAGGACTGGACCCAAATGGAAATGACATTCTTATAACGTCCGTTAAACAAAGAAAGTCATTTCGATCTACTAGATTATCATATATGGAATTATCTTAATCCTGAGTGTACTACGAACTCCTGCATGGCAGGCTATGTCATTTGATTTACAAAGGTGAGGTTGGTGTAGCAGTCCCGACCAATAGCTACGTACTTTGGGGGCATGGTTTGTTGCTTAGTTGGGAATATTTTACATAGATACGGAGTTCACTCCTTCTTGCGAGAAGTAGATGAGTATCTTTCTTAAGGGTTGATTCGGTACTTGAACGGTTAGAGTGCTCAAGTCTTTCCATTACGAATAGAAAGATTAAAATTCATAATCATTATGAATACATCGTTCATTAGAGAATCAATAATACTTATTATGATCCGGCTCTAATTACGAGATACTCGTGAATGGTTAATCTATATGTAATGACTATATCGATGGACACCGACTTGGTTCGACTTAATATATCATCTGTGGCAACGAGAGTGCAACTTCGGGTTTTTAGTGGAATAACCCGGAGTTAATAATTCTGAATATTTAATTAAGAGCTTAAATAATATTTCGAGATTATTGGAGCTCGGAACCGTAGGTCCATTTGGTCCCCGTGCTAGCTCGATTTACTATAGCGGATTTAGTATAATTGGATAGTCCAATTATATACTCACAAGAGTATGAATATTATTAATATGATTAATAATATTATTTTGTCACACTTGAAAATTTATATTAAAAGTTAATATATGGTTTTATTAAATAAATGATATTTAAACACATGTTATTTAATTATATTAGATATAATTAAATGAAAGGTTAAGTTAGTAATTTCCAAATTTTGTGTTTTGGAAACCCTTGGATTTAATTTGGAAGTTACAAATTGTTAAATGGCATTTAACCTTTTATTTTGTAACATATCTTTTATTATGGTAATTAAATTTGGTGTTACAAAATTAATAAAAAAATACATGCATGGCCGATTTTTGAGTGGTGGAAATGGGAACTGGTTTATTTTATTTTGTAAAATTAAACCCTAAGTATAAAAAAGAAAAATTATTTTTCTTTCATTCTAACCCTAGCATCCATCTTCTTCTTGTTCATATTCTCTCAAAAGTTGAGAAAAACATAATTAAGAAAAGAAGAAACAAAAAATCAATACACAAGTGTAGGCACTGCATTTTTACACATAAGTCCCTATTATGAGTCTCATTTTGGAGACACTACCTTTTAAGTCACGGAGGTCACGGGAAACGGACATCGGAAGGGGAAATTCAGAATAAACAAGGTTCACTGTTTTCGTTAGTGCTGCGTTCGTATTTACGTTCGAACGTCAAACAGATTGCGGGCGTTCGTGCCGCGTTCGAGGAAGCGTTCGAACGGTGTCGGTAATTCTGGTTTTGCTGCTAGCCTCACATCCAGCCCAATTAGCCCCCCAAAGCCCATAAAACACATCCCAATTTAAATAAATAAATATTAATTAAAACATTAACTAAATAAGATAATAATTAAATTAATTAAATAATTAAATAAAACATATACCAAACATAAAATAAACAATTACCAACTTAAACTAAAATCATGCCTAAATTAAACAAATCACGTACTAAATCAAAATATAATCATGCCTAATTAAAATCAATCAACCAATTATATTCCCAATCTAATAAGATTATTCCCAAACTTAAAATATTGTATTCCTAAACCAAGCCAATCAAATATTCAACCTTCCCTATCTAGCCAAGATTTGTCCCCCCTCAATCTTTGACTTCCCTTAACCAAACCAAATCAAATCCCTTACTTCCCTTAACCAACACCAAATCAAATCCCTCTTTAATTAGCCAAATCCCTTTCCTTGTCAAACCTAACCCTTTGCCTATAAAAAGAACCATTCACCAACCTTCTCACCCTAGTCCCTAGTCCCTAGCTCATACACAACACACAAGAAAATTACAGGAAGAAGACACCCAAAAAACAGTAAGCAAAAGATAAAGAGGAAACGGCAGCGAAACCACAAGGAAACAATAGCAAAAGACGGAGAACGACGACTCAAAACAGTAAGACAACGAACGAGAACAGTGAACCAGTGAACCGAGAGAGTTGCGGAGCATCCACCCTTCCGACGATCGTGTACCGTACATTCGAGAGGTGATTTAAAAGGTTAGACCTGAGGGTACCTTTTCATTAGTTTATATTCATTTTTTTTATTATTATTGAATTCTATTCGCATGAGAGTCGTTTATGGATGCATGTTGTGGCTTGAATGAAATGGAAGAGTGCCGTCTCTTGTGGTATATAGGATGGAAACCCAGACGTAAATTCCGTAGCCGAATCCGAATGGACGGTAGTGCGGTCTGTACTTGGGACACAACTCCACGTACCACTTGAGTAAACGACACCTTCTCTTGTTTTGTGTTGCTTTTATTTATTTATTTATTTTTCGTCACTTAAATTCTGCATGTTGCTTATTTATGCATGACTCAATCGAGCGCATGGGCTTAGTAAGTGGAATGAAAGATCCCCTATGGGGAGGGGTTAAAGCCCTTTACCACGATGCTTTGCCGCGCCGGTTGATGTGTGTTCGGTTGGATGCAAGACACGTTCAATCGGACATACTTAGAATAATATGATTGTCTTTATGTTTGTATGCATGATGTGATGTGACGCGCATGGGCTTAGTATGTTGGTCTAAAGGTCCTCTCTTTGAGAGATCAAGAGCCCCAAAAGGCCACCTTTACGGCAGTACTTTGCTGCGCCCCTTTATTTTGTTGTTTATGTATTGCGTCCCATTTCATGCATCAGGTCTGTTCCCGTTCGAACGCGTTTACGGACGCAACTCGAACGCGCATACATTTTTGCCTTATCATGCATCAGGTCTCATTTCCGTTCGAACGCGTTTACGAACGCCATACGAACGTGAGCATTCTGTTTCATTTCCGTTCGAACGCATTATCAAACGCCATACGAACCCGAGCATTCTATTTCATTTCCGTTCGAACGCGTTTACGAACGCTACTCGAACGTGAGCATTCTGTTTCATTTTCGTTCAAACGCGTTTACGAACGCTACACGAACGCGCACACACTGAACTGAGTCTGTCTTATCGTATTCATGCATAATTGCCTATTGGTTGATCTTTCTTGTGTTATATAGCCAACCGTACTATTTGTATCCCTGTATTTATCCATCCTATGTGTTCTCGGGATTGTATTCAAGCATGATTAGGCTGTTAGCATGTTATTTGGTTAATAGGTTCATGAGATAGTACTCAAGCATGATTATGTTGTTCTTAGTTTTCCATATCATAGGATTGAAATATGTTCATGAGATTGCCATGTGATGTTGCATGTTGTGATGAACTTGTTGATGTATGCATATGAATTTAGAAGCATGATATTTTTGGAAATAAATGTTATTTAAGCCTGGTTAAATTATTATATAAATCCTTTTATTACAAGTGACATAAGTAAGGGACCATTCCGAACCCAACGGTTTGAGGTCTTCCCTTGCGAGGGGTGAGTGCGGCCTTAAATCTCATTTTCCCGGTTCACACCGGGTGGCGACTCCATTACTCTCCGGTTTAGTCCCCCGTGGCTACTCCGTACTCCCACCTGGGCCGCGAGCCTAGGAACATCATGCGTCGCCCCAGATTTCTTGTGTTCCCACAGTCTGGCGACTCCACTGGGGATAGAGAATCGGCCCCGAAATATTGTCTTGTGATGTTTGGATTTATGTTTTAATTGACCGTGTCTATAGTGGATAAAGTGAGGGTTTAATCAAAGGCATTTTAAGGCTAGGTAATGGTTTGGTGTCTTCCTTCATTCACTACCTTTCTAGAAGGAAAAGCTGTGAAGGCACCTAGATATCCATCTACTTGTAGCCTATTGTGATGACTAATTTGGATGACTCGTTGTTTATTCCTGAAAACAAGCGATAAGAGCCTAAGAGGCTTGGGTATTTAAGTGAGCCTCGCTCCACCTTCCCTCTGGGGGATCTACAACGGGAAATCCATTTGACAGTCCGTCACACACCATAGCTCATTGGCACGTACCTTAGTGTATAAAAAAGGGTGCGCTCACTTGGTTGCTCGGACCCTTGAGTGGGGAGACCTAGATGTGGGCCATCATTCGCCGGTGAGAGCCTTTGTCTATACTCTTACTAACCCACCTATAGACCGGGTTGGCTAAAGTAACAATTATTTCCTTGAATATGTGCTTGTGGACCATCCTCATTTGGATGCAGTTGGACCATTGTCAGAAATGTGGGCTTGCTGGGCCATTTAAACTGGGGCAAGTTCGTACCTTATGACTATTAGGACCAAAGCTTCTGAAATGTTGATGGGCCATACTGTAGAAATTATTACGTTTGCATTATCTTTCTTCTATGCTTGTGTTTGGGAACATCGTCGTTTGGATCCGTTTGGACCATTTGCCATGGGATATGGGCTTGTTGGGCCATTTAAACTGGGACAAGAACGTATCTCATGACTATTGGGCCAAAGGCGTCTAAGTGTTGATGGGCCACTTTGTACTTGTGTTCGGAACATTACCATTTGGCTTTAGTTGGACTCCTTGTCATAAGATGTGAACTCGTTGGGCCATTTAAACTGGGATGGGTTCACTCCTGTGACAATTAGCCCGAAAAATTCTAAAATGGTAACGAGCCGATTTATGTGAAAATTTTAATTAATTTAGTATATTATATATGTTACATACATCTCGTGCACCCCATGCATACATACATCATGCTAACCCTTGTGTTCTAAAAGCCATCATAGACTCCCGTTGGGTTAGGGAAAAGGGAAGACTCACCAAAATACCGAGAACAGACATGAGTGAATCAGATACTGAGGTATCCCGGATAGATCAGTTGGAAAATGGTTTCGCCAAGATTACTGAACAGTTGCAAGCCTTGACTACTGCCATGACAAATATGGCTGTACCCCGTGCCGGGGGAAATTCTGAGAATGTAAGGCGCGAAGAGCCTCCGAATGGGTTGGGGGATGATATCCCCGCTTTTGATGATGATATGGCAGAGTATGCAACAGACAGAGTGATTGGGTCTCAGGCCGAGATACAGAAACTCAGGGATCAGGTTGAATCCGTTACCCGCAAGATGAGGGGTAAGAATGAAGATTTGCTAGATTATGAGACAATGAAGTTTGAGGAGTAGTTGCCAGCTCAGTTTAAGATGCCGGATTTGGCTAAGTTCAATGGGAATGGAGATCCGAGGGTGAATCTCCGTCAGTATGTGTCTGTTATGAGTTCAGTTGGCATGTCTCAGCGCCAAGTACAAAAGATGTTCGGGATGTCACTCGAGGGGGCACCCGTAGTATGGTACTATAACCTAGACAAGCAGGTTAAGGAAGATTGGAGGGAGCTAGTTGATGCTTTCTTAAAACAATATGTCACGGACCTGGAGATTGACTTGTCACTCCGTGACTTAGAAAATATCAAGCAGAAGCCGGAGGAAAATTTTAAGGAATATGTGGACCGCTGGAGGAGCCAGCTTCTGAAGATGCAGACCCGACCCTCAGAAAAGGACCAGATCAAAATGATCATCAAGGGCACCAAGCCCTCTATTTATGGCAAACTGAGGAGAATGACTTCGATGATTACTGATTTTCGACAGCTGAGGGAGACAGTTATGGATATTGAGGAGGAGGAAGCCGAGAACAGAAAGTTTTATGGACAGAACAGAAGGAATATTGGGGGACATTCAGGGACTATGCCTGCTACTGCTGAGGTCACTGCCATTAAGAACAGACAATTTTCTAACCTTGGTAAGCCTCCTTCAAAGGTATTCGAAAAGCTGAAGGCGCAAGGACTCTTAAAGCCTTTGGAACCTAGGCCCATTCCAAATCCTGTGCCACCTCACATGAACTTAAACTTATACTGTCACTTCCACCAAGAAAAAGGCCATGACACCGACAACTGCGCCTGCCTCAGACATGAAATCCAAAACCTCATCGATACCCATACAATACCCGACCCAGAGAAAGAACAACCCAACGCACACAGAAGTCCCCTGCCTAACTACATGATCAACTCTGGCCTACCCGAAACCCTTGTCCTCCAAACTCTCAACCACTCAGCTTCATAGGAATAAGGGATAATAATTGTGAAGAACCATGGGCTGAAGAAGAAGGCACTGTTGTTTCTCCTAGTTTATCTTGCACTTTTAATAAAGAAATTGATTTTGTTTACCTGTTCGAACGTTTCCTCAACAATAATAAAGGCGATCATTTCATTTATCTGCCTAAGACTATTACTTTCAAACTTGAAACATGAGTGTGTTCAATCTTGGTAATGTGATACTCAGAACGTAGGGAATCCTCAAAAGAAGCAAGCAGAAAAGATAAGTTAGCCATTCAGGAATTGGGAAATGGAGACAGTGGGACTGTTAGACTTGGAAAGAAACGGGTTCCTGGAACAAATCAGTGAAGACATGTGGAAATGGTACTTTCCCCAAGAGAAGAATGGTCATCAATGGAATTGACAGAAGACCTAACCCAACGGGATAGGAAACTCATTCACGCATGCATGCATACACGTAACATATTTTGCATTCCTTTTGTGTTTTGTGTTTGTTTTGTGTTCACAGGTTTTAAAGAAGAAAGAGAGAAAGCGGCAAATGAAAGCCAGTCAGAAGCATCAATATTAGCATCAGTATCAGCATGGGGGCGAGACCCATATCAATATCAACATAGGGGCGAGGCCCCACATCTGCATCAGTTTGGGGGCGAGGCCTATATCAGTATCAGATCGAGGGCGAGGCCCATATCAGTTCAGGGGAAGAAAGCCTCATGTCAGTTCAATTCGGGAATAAAGCCCACACTCAGTGCAGTTCAGGAAGAAAACCTGCATTCAATACAGTTTGGAATAAAGCTCGGAGGAATAAAGCCTCATCTCAACAGTTCGAGAATAAAACTCGGGAGGAAGAAAGCCTCATGTCAGTATAGTTTGAGAACAAAGCTCAAGAGGAAGAAAGCATCATATCAGTATAGTTTGAGAACAATGCTCAAGGGGAAGAAAGCCTCATGTCAGTACAGTTCGGGAATAAAGCTCGGGAGGAATAAACCCTCATCTCAACAGTTCGAGAATAAAGCTCAAGGGGAAGAAAGCCTCATGTCAGTACAGTTCGGGAATAAAGCCCACGCTCAATACAGTTCAGGAAGAAAGCCTACATTCAGTTCAGTTCAGGAAGAAAGCATGCATTCAATACAGTTCAAGAACAAAGCCACAGTCAGCTCAGATCAGAGAATAAAGCTCAAGTGGAAGAAAGCCTCACGTCAGTATAGTTTGAGAACAAAGCTCAAGGGGAAGAAAGCCTCATATCAGTATAGTTTGAGAACAAAGCTCAAGGGGAAGAAAGCCTCATGTCAGTACAGTTCGGGAATAGAGCTCGGGAGGAATAGAGCTTCATCTCAACAGTTCGAGATTAAAGCTCGGGAGGAATAAAGCCTCATCGCAACAGTTCGGGAACAAAGTACAGGGGAATATAGCCTCATCTCAATATAGTTCGGGAATAAAGCCCACAGTCCAAACAATCATGGAATAAAGCCCTATCTCTACACAGTCAGCAGTTCGGGAATAAAGCTCGGAGGAATAAAGCCTCATCTCAACAGTTCGGGAATAAAGCTCGGGAGGAATAAAGCTTCATCTCAATACAGTTCAGGAAGGAACATGCCGAAAATGGCGCTCTAAAAATATAGCACGGTTCGGGAATGAACCAGGGGTCGCAGCACCTCACCACCAAATCAACTCAACTCAACACATGGTAAGTCAAGTGGCAGCTGGCGAGCCAGGTAAGTAGAAATGCATTGCATAACTTTAATAGGATTGTCACTGTTGCACATTACACAAGTCCCATCAAAGTGGGGGCGACTGTAGGCACTGTATTTTTACACATAAGTCCCTATGATGAGTCTCATTTTGGAGACACTACCTTTTAAGTCACGGAGGTCACGGGAAACGGACATCGGAAGGGGAAATTCAGAATAAACAAGGTTCACTGTTTTCGTTAGTGCTGCGTTCGTGTTTACGTTCGAACGTCAAACGGATTGCGGGCGTTCGTGCCGCGTTCGAGGAAGCGTTCGAACGGTGTCGGTAATTCTGGTTTTGCTTCTAGCCTCACATCCAGCCCAATTAGCCCCCCAAAGCCCATAAAACACATCCCAATTTAAATAAATAAATATTAATTAAAACATTAACTAAATAAGATAATAATTAAATTAATTAAATAATTAAATAAAACATATACCAAACATAAAATAAACAATTACCAACTTAAACTAAAATCATGCCTAAATTAAACAAATCACGTACTAAATCAAAATATAATCATGCCTAATTAAAATCAATCAACCAATTATATTCCCAATCTAATAAGATTATTCCCAAACTTAAAATATTGTATTCCTAAACAAAGCCAATCAAATATTCAACCTTCCCTATCTAGCCAAGATTTGTCCCCCCTCAATCTTTGACTTCCCTTAACCAAACAAAATCAAATCCCTTGCTTCCCTTAACCAACACCAAATCAAATCCCTCTTTAATTAGCCAAATCCCTTTCCTTGTCAAACCTAACCCTTTGCCTATAAAAAGAACCATTCACCAACCTTCTCATACACAACACACAAGAAAATTACAGGAAGAAGACACCCAAAAAACAGTAAGCAAAAGATAAAGAGGAAACGGCAGCGAAACCACAAGGAAACAATAGCAAAAGACGGAGAACGACGACTCAAAACAGTAAGACAACGAACGAGAACAGTGAACCAGTGAACCGAGAGAGTTGCGGAGCATCCACCCTTCCGACGATCGTGTACCGTACATCCGAGAGGTGATTTAAAAGGTTAGACCAAAAGGTACCTTTCATTAGTTTATATTCGTTTTTTTATTATTATTGAATTCTATTCGCATGAGAGTCATTTATGGATGCATGTTGTGGCTTGAATGAAATGGAAGAGTGCCGTCTCTTGTGGTATATAGGATGGAAACCCAGACGTAAATTCCGTAGCCGAATCCGAATGGACGGTAGTGCGGTCTGTACTTGGGACACAACTCCACGTACCACTTGAGTAAACGGCACCTTCTCTTGTTTTGTGTTGCTTTTATTTATTTATTTTTCGTCACTTAAATTCTGCATGTTGCTTATTTATGCATGACTCAATCGAGCGCATGGGCTTAGTAAGTGGAATGAAAGATCCCCTATGGGGAGGGGTTAAAGCCCTTACCACGATGCTTTGTCGCGCCGATTGATGTGTGTTCGGTTGGATGCAAGACACGTTCAATCGGACATACTTAGAATAATATGATTGTCTTTATGTTGTATGCATGATGTGATGTGACGCGCATGGGCTTAGTATGTTGGTCTAAAGGTCCTCTCTTTGAGAGATCAAGAGCCCCAAAAGGCCACCTTTACGGCAGTACTACTTCGCCGCGCCCCTTTATTTTGTTGTTTATGTATTGCGTCCCATTTCATGCATCAGGTCTGTTCCCGTTCGAACGCGTTTACGGACGCAACTCGAACGCGCATACATTTTTGCCTTATCATGCATCAGGTCTCATTTCCGTTCGAACGCGTTTACGAACGCCATACGAACGTGAGCATTCTGTTTCATTTCTGTTCGAACGCATTATCAAACGCCATACGAACGCGAGCATTCTGTTTCATTTCTGTTCGAACGCGTTTACGAACGCTACTCGAACGTGAGCATTCTGTTTCATTTTCGTTCGAACGCGTTTACGAACGCTACACGAACGCGCACACACTGAACTGAGTCTGTCTTATCGTATTCATGCATAATTGCCTCTTGGTTGATCTTTCTTGTGTTATATAGCCAACCGTACTATTTGTATCCCTGCATTTATCCATCCTATGTGTTCTCGGGATTGTATTCAAGCATGATTAGGCTGTTAGCATGTTATTTGGTTAATAGGTTCATGAGATAGTACTCAAGCATGATTATGTTGTTCTTAGTTTTCCATATCATAGGATTGAAATATGTTCATGAGATTGCCATGTGATGTTGCATGTTGTGATGAACTTGTTGATGTATGCATATGAATTTAGAAGCATGATATTTTTGGAAATAAATGTTATTTAAGCCTGGTTAAATTATTATATAAATCCTTTTATTACAAGTGACATAAGTAAGGGACCATTCCGAACCCAACGGTTTGAGGTCTTCCCTTGCGAGGGGTGAGTGCGGCCTTAAATCTCATTTTCCCGGTTCACACCGGGTGGCGACTCCATTACTCTCCGGTTTAGTCCCCCGTGGCTACTCCGTACTCCCACCTGGGCCGCGAGCCTAGGAACATCATGCGTCGCCCCAGATTTCTTGTGTTCCCACAGTCTGGCGACTCCACTGGGGATAGAGAATCGGCCCCGAAATATTGTCTTGTGATGTTTGGATTTATGTTTTAATTGACCGTGTCTATAGTGGATAAAGTGAGGGTTTAATCAAAGGCATTTTAAGGCTAGGTAATAGTTTGGTGTCTTCCTTCATTCACTACCTTTCTAGAAGGAAAAGCTGTGAAGGCACCTAGATATCCATCTACTTGTAGCCTATTGTGATGGACTAATTTGGATGACTCGTTGTTTATTCCTGACAACAAGCGATAAGATCCTAAGAGGCTTGGGTATTTAAGTGAGCCTCGCTCCACCTTCCCTCTGGGGGATCTACAACGGGAAATCCATTTGACAGTCCATCACACACCATAGCTCATTGGCACGTACCTTAGTGTATAAAAAAAGGGTGCGCTCACTTGGTTGCTCGGACC
>SKCR01015593.1:0-44782 GCA_019454045.1 Zanthoxylum bungeanum
GCATGAAGGATCATAGAACCATGCAGTAGTGGCACCATGGTAATTATTATTGAAACTGAGGTTGTTTTGATAGAAGGGTTGTAGGTAAGAATTGAGGCTGGCCTTTCTGGCTTGGAGCTGCAATCTTTTCTTCTTCATTCTCTCCTTTTTATGTGCATTTTGGTGACCCCCCAATGCCTGAGAGTTAGCAAACTCCTTGAAACAATACTGGCACTCGAATTTTTTGTCTTCTGATTGATCACCATTAGTTGGGCTGCTGCTAGGTTTCTGATTATCACTGGCAGATGATGTAGTAGTGTTTGATGAATTTACACTTTCATCCCCTTCAGCAGAAACTTTCAGGCAGCAGCTGGTCTCATTGTTGTTGTTGTTGTTGCTGCTGCTGCATGGATTTAGCTCAAACCCAAATAATCTGAGCTTCTTTTCAACAGAGAATCCAGCAGAGGAAGCATTTTCTCCATCTGATGTATGAGAAAAAAAATTAGATCTCTCCTTTCCCATTTAAAAAAATCAAGAATATTGATAATGATTTTGTAGCTGGTGTTAATTATTAAGAGGCTATATGTTAAGACACACATGAATTTGTTTGGGTTGTGTTCATTTTATAGGAAACACTATCACTATGGCTTCCAAACGATGCATTGAATCTAAAGTGGGGAGGGGGGATAGTTTAATAATCATAATGAACAGCATAATCGTACTCGAGGGTCAATAAAAAAAGAGAGAAAAAGAAAAGTCAGATCAGAGAAGCTAGCAGTCTCATGCAATATTGGTTGTTTTTAAAAAAACTTTTTCAAATTTGCAGTAGATAAACCTCTTGGTGAAATGATAAAAGTTAATTATTTTATCAATTGTAATGTAATATATAATATTAAAAAGTCAAAGAAAACTGGGATGCATTCACCTGAAAGATGAGGCTCTAAACTTTGAAACAAAACAAATCTCCCACTGTACTTATTAAATATATAATAATCTGTGATTTTTTTACTAATTAACAAAAAAATTAGTCAGTGGATTCACGTATTGTCCTTTATCCAACCTTATCAAATAAAATATGAACAAAAAATTTATTTGTAGTGGGTGCCCAGTCCCATCACTAATGCATATAAAATGTTGAAAACCTGTAGAAATTTGATTATTCAGCACCAAAATGAAGCTTCTCCGCAATTATCCCGCCACCCACAAAAGAAATTGAAAAAAAAAAAAAAAACTTATTAAAATAATAGGCTTAATATATCAATATTGACCATGTTTTGCAAAAGCTAATATAATAAAATATTAAATAGTAAGGGAGAGTAGTTGCTAAACAAGGGAATATAAAGAAGTGCATTATGATGTAAGCATATATACTTGTAAATGGTCTTCAGTAAGATCTGGGGATATCTTCTTAGAGCAGGCAAAGCAATTATTTTATACCCAAAAGCATATGATTTCTGATGAATCAAGTCATCAACTAATATTATTTGTATACATAAGCAAAGCATTTGTGTTGGACAGTTGTTCTTGAAAGGACCCACAATAGGTAACTTTGAGGACATATTGGGAAACTATTAGATTGTGTTGTTTATTCCATTTTCTATAGTTAAGATCTTGATCTTCCATTGGGAGCTAGACTTTCTTCCTTCCACCAAATATATCTCTCATGCTAATCAAATACCCAGTTCCCACTTCTTCTTTTTTTTTTTTTTGATCTATTTAATTATTATTATTATTTTTGCTTTAGGAGAACAATTCCAAGTTGGCATGCTGTCATGAAACATTTCAATATCTTAACATGTGGAATAACAATAAGAGGGATTAGATTTATAGATAGTAGAAAATCTCGAATTTCGATCGGAATTTAAGATATTTTATCATTTGTTATGAAATTTAATACATTTTTTTATTCTGAATAGAAAAATCAGATAAGGATTTAAGATAATTTTTTGTCCCGAATTATACTTTTTCATCTTAAAATCATGAATCTAGATTATTATTCGAAATCTCTATCTATTCAGAATGATTTTTCGTTACAATATAAAAACCGATACGAGATTATGAATGAAACCAAAATTAACAAATCTCATTGACTTATTGCCTTCTCTAATTAGATCGGGTTGTGGGTGCGTTAGCTGATTGATTGATTTGGGTTCATTTCATTTCATTTCATTTCATTTCATTTTCCCATGGTCCCACCATCAGCCACCACAAATCTCATTGCTCATCCAATCTCTATCTTCCTTCTCCTGTGGACAAACCAAAGGAATTTCAAAACGCATGGAGTGCCAAGATTGACTAATGCAACAAGATTATATATTAATTTTTCATTTAATTAAGATTAAAGCTATAATAGGAATCAACTCGGGACAAAGCAAGGGTTGCAAATTTGCAATAGAAGGCTACCCTTTACTTTTAAGTATTATACTTCAAGGCATATCTTTAAGTAGAGCTTCTGTTGACAATATCACAGTACTTAGATAATTCTGAAGTCTTGTTTGTATATTTCTTCCAAGTTCTTTGTAGTCCAAAAACATCTGCATAAGAAACATCACATAAGGAATGAATGGTTGATAAAGATTCTAGTGATGAAATTAAAATTACCAACTTGACTAGCCATATGTTAATTCTGCTAAAAAAACTATTAAGACATTGTGTTAGCAGGAGGAAACAGTGAGATTGGTCTCAAATATATGCAGTCATGTCATGGTGGCGAAAGTAGTGCGGAAGGCACTTGGAAAATCATCCTACTAGTGGAACAACAGAAAAAAATGCCTCATGTGGACCATCTTGCAATTGCTATGTTTCTGCGAAACTCGTAAATCATACACAGGAACATTAGTTAGGATTCAGTGTTCCGCTGAATTTGCGCTAAATAATGAATCAACAATCAAGAGATAAGCGGGCTATTAAGGAAGACTAACGATTGATTCAGTATTCAAAACAAACTCAACTCCGCATCAACTTTAATCCTATCAAGGAAGGCTCATGCGGGCTTCATAGTTAGAAAGATCCCCTAAAATTTGTCAATTAAATTCACATGAAATAGTGGAATAAAACAAAGATTATAAGTATATATGCAGCAAATCCCACTTGGCTATGTTAGAGATAGTTAGTGATTAAGACATAAAAAGAGAAGAGAAGATAAAAGAATCTAATATCTAAAAACTATAAAAGGAAATAAGTGTTTGAAAACACATGTCCTATCAATTTGATTCAAAGTGATTGATGATAATTTTGGAAGGAAACACAAATTTGACTATGAATTAAATAATATATATAGTCAAAGATGGACACTTGGGCCTAAAATTAATTGGCAAATAATTATTTTAATTAATGATTTTCAAAATTAATTTTGAATTTTATTAAATGATTTTCTAAATTAATTTTTGAATTTCAGTTAACAGTTATGTTAATATAACAGATTGATTAAAAAAGAAAAGACTTTTGCCAATGTACATATTAATATAACAGTGTGAGCCAAAAATTACTTAAGGTATAGAAATACCTGTAAAACTCCATAATTCGGATTATCTAAAAAATCGTTCTCTCTCTTAAAAAAAAAAAAAACATTCTTACATGTTTTTTGGAGAAATTTCAGATTTACTATCTTGAATTTCTAATTAGATTTTGTATAACTCCTCAAGGAGGATAATTACTACCTTATGAAAACCATATTTTCATTTTCTGCAATTTGTTTCTGTCATATTTTTTGTCTAACAGACTAAGGCTGCGTTACATGATTGACAGAAGCATATTCAGGCCTCCTCATTTCCCAGATGTGAAAAAACTTTACTGCACGAGGTGAGCTAAATCTATTCACAGTTCCAGTCGATATCCCATATTGGCAAATATTATTCAGGTTTTCGAATTAAAGACTGAAGTTTGAGCCAAACATTTTTCAAATACAATGTGCAGATATATATTATATCGTGCCTTTAAGTGCAACTTCTCCAAGCTGAGACTTTAACATACAATCAACGAAACCAAAGTGCAAAAATGTCATCATCACAGACTCTAATGACGTGAAAAGATCTATGTAGCGGATCCATCTACTCGGGGGAAAAAAAATTGTATGGTTTGGTTTGTTTTTATTTTGCATGAACAACGTACTCAGGTTTCGAGGGTAATCAAAATAGAAGTAGGATAAGGTGGTGTTATCTGAATAGTTGTAGTAAGCAAATTACAACGTGTATAAAATATATATAAAGTTGATGCTATCATGACGAATATAGAAAAATACTTAAAAAGAAAAATAATGATTTTGACCAACTCTATAAGCCTCATCCATTGTTTGAAAACGGAAAGCAGAGCTTACGAAGAAATTTCTCCAATATAAAAATATGTGAGCACGTTTAAAAACAATTTATTCATATTTCATAATCATAGTGGAGCTAGATGTTTCCTGGTAGCAGGTTGTTATTTTCAAGAGCTATTTGTATCAAACTTCAACATGCCTCCTTTTAACTTTCCAATCCTTGCCTATAATATCAAAATATGCATAACCTAACAGTAACTGTTCCTTGAAAAAAAGTGCACTAAGTTTAATTGAGTTGTAATGAGTCTGGAAGATCTCGGAGTAATTGGCCTAGTATTTGACAGACTGTACATAAATATAGAAGATATTCATTAGTGTTGTGTTCATGTTTACGTTCGAACGTGTGGCGTTCGTGTTTGGGTTCGAACAAAACTTGGTAGTAGCTTCCCGTGTGATTTGCGTTCATTTTCCCGTGCGAGTGAAACCTTTCAAAGTGTTTGCGTTTGAGATGCATTCGAGACCACGTTCGAACGGTTTTACGAAATAATGCGCATTGACACAATAAGGTTGAGTTTGATGGAATATTGCATTGAAAATATAAGCTATCTTATAAGTTGTGGAACAAAAGTTAAAGTATAAACTAGCGTAAAAAAATAATATCATATTGTACAATTATAATAATATAAGCAAATTTATAAATAGAGTAGGCAATGGGCCGGGACGGGACGGGACGAGATTTGTCAATCCCGATCCCGTCCCATTACGAAATCGGGATGAAAAATCGTATCACTCCCGTCTGGTTACATTTTTGGGAAAAAAATGGTCTCGATCTCGTTCCGTCCTGCTTGATTTTTCGAGATAAATTTTTTGTCTCAACCCATCTCGTTTTTAAAACGGAGTATAAAAATATGTCCCAAATCCAATCCTAAATGAGACGGGACGAGAAAAATTATCATATCTATTTATAAATTAGTGTTAATTCTGTATTATAATTAGCTTATAAACTTACCTAACTGTACCGCAAATGGTACCTAAGCATCTCCATCTTGACACATGTTTACAAAAGTGTGTACGAAATTCAACATAAAAAAATACAATTCTGTTTCTATTCTCTTAACTCAATAATTGTTGCATCAGTACAAGTACTGAGTGAAATTTCTTGATGAGGTTTTCCGACGTCTCACCGAAAATAGTAAAATAAAAAAAAGGGCAAAGTTTAAAAAAAAATATTACTATTTTCAATAATTTAATAGCTTTTGCTATTTAGAGCAATTTGTTGGGGGATTAAAATGGGGTATATATATCATTACTCTTCCGATAAAGCGACTTAGATTTTTCACAAACAGCATCCCAATGAATTCAAAAATATCCCAACTGGAACACAGGTTACATAAGGAATGAATAACCACTTCATCAGACTTCCGTTTCCGTTATAAACAAGGTTTTGGAAAAGTTTTAAAATACGCAATCTTATCACTGTTTATTTTTCACAGAGGCAGAAAAATATTCTACAGAAAATGATAAATAGACTAAAGCAAAACAAAATAGGGACAAAATTATCATCAAAGACATCATTTTGATGATAAAGAAAAATAAAATAAAATAAAAAAGACCAAAACTACGTCATATCATTGCTCATATTCCACACCTCAAAATTTCTCACAACTGTATTGAATATTATTAGCAATTGAATTAAAGAGGCAAAAATGTGATCAACTGATTCTTGAGCCATTTCTATTCGATATGAGATACAACAAGCAGCTATTGCTTTTGCTTTGATGGGAAAGATTCATTAATACAACCTCCCATCCAAAGTAGGATTAATGATCGTAAAATACATCCTTGCTTTTTTTAGTGTAGTTGTCATGGTTGTCGTTTGGAACGAGGCAGCAGAGCGAGGAGAATTTTTTTTCTAGGCCCCTGTGAATCAAACAAGACTTATCAAACACCGCATGAAAAAGAAAAAGAACATAACAAGATGAAAGATCAGCATGACACAATAATGGAAACCCGTGTGTTCTTAAAATGAATATCTATACAATCATCTCTTGGTAACAATTCATATATACTCAAAAAAACCCAATTCCAACTCTTTCTTGAAACATTAAACTAAACAGAGTCCTATTGGTTCCATTTTTTTATTGGTGGAAGAAACTGAAACTTTTTAAACACAATTATAGTAATTTGAAACAAGGAAACTTTTAGGAACACTTAAGTCATCAGTTGAATACACTCAACCTGAAACTCAAGATGGGGAAATTCAGGTAAAAACTTACTCCTCAAGCCAAACCTGTATTTTTTATTGCACAAGCCTTACCCTATGACCTATGTATAAATCCAAAAATCTTATTGTTTGGTAAAAGGATGCCGAAAAGGTTGAATACTCATTTGATCATTCTAATGATCATTAAACATCCATATACAATATGCAACATATATAAATTACAATATAAGCATTAAAACTGCATGTGCAAATGCACACACCGCATAAAGGAAGAATTTTAAGCATACCATAGGTATTCCTAGTTCCTTGAGATCATTTTCCCCCATCTGCTTCAAAGCAGTCATATCCACCTACATCATATACAGATCAAATCAGAGAACAGAAAATAGGAATTAAATCAAAATCATATTAAATGTTAGAAGATGAATTTGCAATGATTACTATCTATTTAGGAGGTTAAGGCTTATGTCACGAGAGTAAGCAAGTGTCCCAGTTAAGGTTAAGTCGACACAAGGAAACGCTAAATTAACTTTGTATATGATGTCAGGTCATGCTTTCATCACCAGACCACTTGTGTAAAAGCAGAGGAGCAAAATGTTAGAAGATGAATTTGCAATGATTACTATCTATTTAGAAGGTTAAGGCTTATGTCACGAGAGTAAGCAAGTGTCCCAGTTAAGGTTAAGTCGACACAAGGAAACCCTAAATTAACTTTGTATATGATGTCAGGTCATGCTTTCATCACCAGACCACTTGTGTAAAAGCAGAGGAGCAAAATGCAAGAACACGAGTCCCTTAAATCTCATACTTAACTACACTACGAGGCATGGGCCATGAGGCATACCATACATGCTCAAAACAAAAGCATAGGCAAATCACAAACGGTATCTTACCCTCACCCAGTACATAAAATTTATGCAATTTAATTTAGCATGAAATAGAGAAAACGATAGAGTTTTCAAATTATTCCAACCCTGGTTCAGCAAAGCATTTTATGGAAGGAAAATAAAATATTAGCGTACTTCCTCAGCCTTAAAAAGAATGGCATATTTTCCCAGTCCGAGTGAATGCAAAAGGCCATCAACAGTTTGTTGTTCTTCTCCCTACATAGTAAAGAAGAAAATAAGTCAGAAGATGTAATTACTAGCAATTGCAAATTTGTTAAATGTGCAAGAGCTCCAAAGAAGGATAGAGCCACCATACAAACAGAAATTATTCATTGAGAACCTGCCGAACAGCCTAGAAAATCTTGATGGTATGAGCTATTTGAAACAGGCTGAGGAGAGAATTCAGATCAGAAAGGGGATAGAAACAGAAATCACTGGCGCGAACATACAGGTGGAAGAGAAAGAAAATGAATTATGTAATATAGGATTGCAAATTTTCAAGTAATGCTGCAAAATAGCACAGCTTGTACCACCTACTAAATTTTAATACCATACCCAAAGAATCATATTACATCTCCATACAGCAATTTCTAATGCAACAGTAGAACATCTAATATATCATTTAATTTTAGAGAATTTAAAGTTCTACTGCTTCTACGACATAATGTTGTGCTGCCTTATCACATTGCTACTCAACCCAGTGCGGCCTTTCTAGTGCCTATGGCCATCAAATTTCATAGACCAAGGAGTAGTTGTTCCATATATTATATCCTCTATTATGTCTAGTAGACCATCAAATGATCATATAAGAGCAGTTTGCACAGCCAAAAAAAAATGTTGAAAATGGTTCATCAAATCAATGGGAAAACAGGATTCATGGATATGTGACCTTATTCTTCTTGTGCCAAAAAAAAAAAGGCTATATAAATCCAACAGGATTTGTACAGCTGGTCTATCCTTAAGCTCTTTAATTAGCCCCTCGAGCCTTTTTCCTTCGTGGTGTACAAATGCTGAGCATGTATAGCTATAGCCAAACAATTTAGAGAGGTTATCATTTCAGAAGGTATGAGCGCATTATTTGTGAAAAATGTATCTACAATTTGTAATTACAAACATTGTCTCTTTACAGCTAATTGTTTGAGAATTTTTCTCATTACTTATTGAAAAGTCAAGTTTACCTAGCACAAATACAGGAATTACTATCAAGTACAAATTGTACAATATACAATAAAAAGAGAAAAATTAGATAAGAAATCCAACTAAATTGCAATGTGAGGGACAATACATTTCTGTGTGTGAGTATCTGTGTCTGAATGCAAAAAGCAAGGAGCTCTTACTGTGTACAAACTTTTCTGTGCAATACCCGTCGGTGGAGGCAGTTGGCCTAGAAATGGTGGGCCTGGTGGCACAGGGTTTAAAGATCCAGGGGGCAATGAGGGTTTTGTCATGTAAGGTGAAGTATTCATGGGCCTTGAAGCATTATGAACATCTTTGCTCAGATATGGAACTGCTCTCACATCATCATATGTCCTACTTAATGGCCTTCTTTGTAAGTCCTCCACATTCCTAGGGGGGCATAGACCCCTAGAAGAACCCACAATTCCCTCGGGGGATCTTCGTCTAATATGATCCAAAGTCCATGCAGAATAAGAACTTCTAGATGAGTTCATCAGGGGCAAATCATTTGTACTTCTTGTGACGGGAATTCTTCCAAGGATACCGGTTTCCTTCAACTCAGGCATGTGCTGTCGTGTATCAAGACTACTGTGTTGGGGCTGCCCCGTCCTTGAAAGTTTCTCACGGAGGTCCATGAATTTACGATCATCGTCACTCTGAGCTCGTCTAACTACATTCTTTTGCATGAGTTTGAGTCGAAGGTCATTCTTTCCAATCTGAATATCTTTAGCCATTCAAATAAACCAGTTCCATAATCAGAAAGTCAGATAAAAATACGACAAAAAGAAATGATATCTTCTATGCGGAAAAGAATGCTAATTACCATTGACACCGTTAGTACCCATATTTGAAATATAGCAATCCCCTCTTTGTCTGCAAGAAGTGAAAACAGAACAACCATTTCATACACAAGTTCATTGGCAAAAACATGTGGAAAAAAAAAAATAGTCATGCAACAGAACACACTCAAAAGATTCCCAAAGTTCTTTTTAGTCACCCATATTCAGTGCACAGCAATCCAATATAAACAAACCATAAAATACTCGGAATCCCTTTATCTCAATTTAAAAATCTAAAACACACCAGAATCAAAACACCAGCAAATGAAGAAATAAACAGTTAATTTACTGAGATCAAAATCACAAATTTACAACTAAAAATAGAGCAAGGTAAACACACCGTTTGTTGTCATCTGGCAAACTATCTAAAGTCCTTCCTAATCTATCTCTTACGGACCGCTTACTTCCAGCACCAGGCAAAGAATCAGAAAAACCAGCATCTGATACAGGCCTCTTCACCACCTGCAAGATAATCGCTCCAAGTTAATGCACTTATTTATTGCGAGTATAACAAACAAATGCAGTTCAGCTTGTCAGGTGATTGTGAAACACAGTCACAGAACCATCTAATTATCAGATGCAAAGCATCAAACCTGTGCTTAACTAAATAGTTGCCTCAAGCACAATTGAGCATATATATTTTTTTTTTGTTTTACAAGGTACCATGTGTCAATAAATAGATTCAGGAACAAACTCAGGTTCATTCCTCCCATTTTCTAAGCAATATACTAAATCAATAACAACCAAATACAAAAGCTTTCACGCAATCTAACGCCTCGAAGCAAATTTACAAAGGAACAATCATTTACATACATTCAATACCAAACCAGCAAAACTTATAAAGTTTCCACAAACAAGAAAATGAAATAGTAAAAACCCTAAATTTCGGGAAGAAGATACCTGGCCGGTACGTCCAAGAGTAATAGTGACTCGAGCTCTCGAAGCTTCTGACATAATCGAATCCAAAACTCTCGCTTAATTAACCAATCAATCAAATAATAGGCACAACATCACTGTCTCCGAATTAATTTTGAAAAAAAAACAATAATAATTTCAAAAACCCTAAGCTCGTGTAAGAAAACGGGTAATTTGTCTTAAGAAACAATATAAAAAATGAGAGAGAATGTTGGCTCAGAAAATATGAAGAAGAAAGAGGAAGAGAGGGCGGTCGCCAGGTGAATAGGCTGATATTATGGAAATGTTACAGGAACGACCTGTGGAATCGATGGCCACGATTGTCCCTGCAATTGTATTTTGTCTTTCATCAGTTCAATGTGGAACGTCCGATCGAGTGATTGATTGGGCTCAATGGACAACCTGTCTTTTTTTTAGTTTTAATAAATAATTAAAAATTAAAAAATAATATATATATATAATATATATATATATACACAAATTTCCATTTTTTTAGTATATTGTAATTTGTGTTTGTATGGATTCTTCATTGTAATATACACGCATATATATATATATATATATATATATATATATATATATATATATAATATATATATATATATATATATATATAGTGGTGATATTTTAAATTAATTTATATCAAAATCGAAGGATGATATTATTTAGTTTAATCATAATGATTATGAAAGTTGTGTAATTTTATGTGAAATTCGAATTAGAAGGTGTTGACGGCTGATTTTCGTTTCAAGGGTAAATCGGTAAATTCACTCATCGAATAATCTTTCATCAACTGTGAATTTGTTTGGTTTGGGGATCAAAGGCAAACTTAGCAAAAAGACGAGAAAACACATAGATAAAACATAGGGTTTAACGTGGTTCGGCGGAATGGATCCAACCTACGTCCACAGGCACAAGGGGAAAAAAAGCTTTTTATAACGTGATCGGGTATGACCGACCTGCATATCTCTCGAGCTCGGCTGACCGACCATTTACAAAATCACTCTTACACTTAAGCTTTTAGCTCTCTATTATAAGTTATGCGTGAATGAATTTGGCTAACCCCTTACAATGAATTCTCAACTCCTTTATATACTATGACAAATTCTACTGTTACATTATCATCGTGACGTCAGCCACGTGGATTTACCATCAATGCGATGACTCTCTTCCCCAACTGCTCTTTCGAAAGTAACTCTGCCACCTCACATCCTTATAAACCAAGCTATTATACCATCTGCCACACACTACCTCCAGCCTGTAATCTGTCAAGTCAGACCTCTTTGAAAGGTGCAAGTTCTCATGTAGGGCTTACGTCATTTGATCCTGATCATACCATTATTACCACTTCAGCCTGCCCTACCAGGTCAAGAGACAGAAGCAACGGTTGTCCTGGCTTACTAAGCCACTAGGTCGGGTCGTTAGTGATGGACTTCCTCGGGTCGTGCTTCACAGATGCTCACACTGTCGAATGTGATATATTCTCATCAGGTCGGGTCAACAGTCATGGACCACCTCGGGTCAGCCTTCACAGATGCTCACACTGTTGAATCTGACTCGGGTCGGGCTTCACAGATGCTCACACTGTCGAATGTGATATATTCTCATCAGGTCGGGTCAACAGTCATGGACCACCTCAGGTCAGCCTTCACAGATGCTCACACTGTCGAATCTGATATCTTCTCATCAGTTCAGGTCGGTAGTGATGGACCACCTCGGGTCGGGCTTCACAAATGCTCACACTTTCGAATCTGATATCTTCTCATCAGGTTGGGAGACAGAAGCAACAATTGTTCTGGCCTACTGAGCCACCAGGTCGGGTTGTTAGTGATGGACCACCTCGGGTCGGTCATGAAGCACAAACAAGTCTGGTAATTTTGTAGGGTCGTATGCCTCTGCTACCTAGTAAGTGAAAACCCATTTAGAGTAAATGAAAACCCATTTATACCTTTCCTCGAGAATCTGACTTATTGGGGACCGAAACCCACCATCAACATCTTTCCCCCAGTTCTTGGTATCAGCGCGTAAGTGAGTTGCTGCCGAGAACTATAAAAAGATGGTGGTGCATGAAGTCGTAGACTGACTTGGCATTATTGGGCTGATGCATGCTCTTGATACGCTGACATCCCAAAGGGATATTATCTGCGAGGATCTACAAAAAATAGAAAACAGGCCACGAGGAAAAACTCACCTCATCGGGCTATCATTAGAGCAACAATGCCTCGCGGGAGAAACTCCGACCCCGACCAATCACAAGTCAACTGGAAGTAAGGAAATGAACCCTCATTGCGCCATCATACAGTAATAGGACCTCGGCGGGACGTACCATACCTGAGCTGATGGAATAACTTGGCAACAAGGGAAAGATCCGTCCTTGTTCCACTCAATACTTGACCATGGGGGAGAAACTCCGACCCCATTCCAACAAAGACAATAAGACCTCGGTGGGATGTAACCCGATCCCAAGCCAAAAATGAACGTTTGCATACCCAAGGCTACAAAATGGGATAGCCAGAGCTATATGGGCATTCCCCATCCCAGTGATCGGTATACCTGCTGGTATAGAATGGGATGGTCAGATGCCACTGGGGCATTGTCCCTTACCGAGGTCGGCATACCCGATGGTACAGAATGGGATGGCTAGACGCCACATAGGCATTCTTTCTCCCCGAGGTCGGTATACACGATGGTACATAATGAGATGGCCAGACGCCACGGGGCATTCTCACTCCCTGAGGTCGACATACCCGATGTTACAGAATGGGATGGCCAGACGCCACATGGGCATTCTGTTAGGGTTGGTGCTCGGAGTGCCAATCCGGATCGTATTTATGTCCAATTCATGAATACGAACAATTTTTTTTCCATAATATTACGTATTTAATGGTAACACCTCTTATATTTTATATACATATTCAATCTAATTACGATTAGATATCTAATTATGATTAGATTGAAACTAAATCTGATTTAGTGATACATGTATATTAGACAAAGACCCTAGGATTTACAATGTAGTGCGCAGTTACAATGTAGTTTGTAATTGACATTGGGAAGCATCACTATAAGTTGTATATCCTTAAATAAAGTTCCTGGTCAAGATTTACTAACACAGGTCGGTTAGCAAAATCTGCTGAGACCAGTACATGTCGTATATCGTGACTTGGTCCGAGGGTTTATCCCAATGAACCATGAGTCTCAGGAGAATCGTATAGACATGTAGGTGTTTATTTGATAACACTGAACGACTCACTGAAGATTTCCTAATAGATGATACACCAACGTCAATAGAAATCTTCTCGAGTTGAGCGAGCATAATGTTCCTTCGACTTGAGATACCACAGTGGATATATGAGTTATCATCCACACTTTGATGGCAGTCACGTCATCGATCTATTTAGATCAGACCTCCGTCTGTTCGTTTGGTGTGGACTGATGCTCATGATATCCAGTGCGTATCTGACCGGCGTAAACACACACGTATAACGCAAGTGCACGTATCGTTCAAGTAGTATAAGAATATCGATCCCACGAGGACTTAATATCTAATCTATTAATTTTATGAGGTCAAATGATTACTAGTATCTAACAGGTTGATTGATTGATTTGAAATGGTGACGATTCTAAATTTAAAAGCAAGTAAATAAAATTGTCGAAAATAGGTTTTAAGAAAATTCAATATTAAAAACTATCTAGGGTTGTGATTTCTTCTTCAATATCATTTTAAAGATGAAGTGGTTATCTTAAAGTTGGGTAATATATTGATTTATTAACCTGGAACACTAAATTATGTGTAAGCCTCTGTTGATGGTCAGACACAAATACCCAGTTTAACCCAATTGAACCATATGTCTATGTCAACCAAATTATCTGGATTCATTAAGTTTAAGTTCCAATTATGGCTACCCCCGCCCGACAGGTATATTCCTATCCTGTAAGGAAATCTATTAAAGGGTTATCTATCCTCAAAGAAGATCGTGGGCTATTGAGTCTAAGGCTGAAACCTAAAATCCCTATGTCTAGTTCATTTTAGATTTACCAGATCAATTTAATTAATGGCCAGTTAATGAAAAAACATAAGTTTAAGACTTAATAAATAAATCTTTATATACCCAAGCTATAATCTAACCCCTTATAAAATGGTGATATTAAAGTCATCACAACCCCAGATAACTAATTTAGTTACAACACATAACTAGAGCTAGTAAAAACTTGAAAATAAAAGACATAAAGTAAAAATGCGGTAAAGTAAATACTGAAAAGTAAATTACAAAAAAATAAAATGTTAAGGTAAAAGGAATTACTTTTACTACTACTAATTTAGATATCTCCCATAATATAATATATAAACTTGATAGGCGGTATCCTGATTAAGTCAAATTAAGTCCAACCAGCCATTAAGGCGGTAAAAAGATTTGTCCATGAACCTGCCATATAGGCGGTAAGAAAGGTTAATTACCAACCGACCAATCTGGCGGTATCCTTTTTAAGTCAATATTTTAAATAGTGAATATATTATTTTTAAGGGAGATTAATCTAAATAGCAATAGTAAAAGAATTACCTTTCACCCTAGCTGGGGAAGTTACCTCCTCATGGTAAATAGTAAAACTGTAAAAGTAAAAAAACAAGTAATTACTATTATTACAAAACGTAATTAAAATTAATTACAAAACTAAAAAAAAACTAAAAATTAAAAGAAAGTAGAGAGAGAAAAACTCTCTCTTTACATCAAAGAGATGAGAGAGAGTGGTGCAACAAAATCTGAAATTTCGAGCTAAATTTATAGGCGCGGATAGGCCTCGGGCGTCGCGACGCTAAGAGCTTCGGCGTCGCGACGCTGGAACAGTGATTCGTGGCATGCTCTCGGCTTGACACGTGGCGATTTAGATAAGAGGATAAGACGACACGTGGCGAGGCGGCTAAGAGCTCAATTATTATGCTGACGTGGCGATGACATGGCAAGGCGGCTGAGATCAATTGTCGGCACCGTAGGATTGCGACACGTGGCGACACGTGTCCCACTGTGATTGGCTGATGATGATGTGGCACGACACGTGGCAATGTTGACTTGTTGACTTGATGACGTGGCGACACATAGGATGACACGTGGCACACGTGGAAATAGTAATTGTCGGCAGCGTAGGATGATGACACGTAGCACGGCGCATGTTAGCAGATCAGCTGTGATGGTGACACGTGGCACGGCGCATGTTAGCAAAGTCAAACTTCTCTCAAATTCTGACCCGTTGACCCGCGCACGTTAGCAGATCTGGTGCACGTTAGGCGTCGCGTCGCGATGCGCCAAAATTACTGAAATGCCCTTTTTGCCAATTTTTCATCTTTTGCTCCACATCACCTCCAAAATGACCTGAAACTTTATTTATCTCTACAAAATAACACAAAACACATCAAAATATTCACAAGACTCAAGAAACTATACAAAATATTAGGTTAAATGAGTGGGAAATAGTGATATAAATACCACTAATCACACCCCCCAACCTAACATTTTGCTAGTCCTCGAGCAAAACACAGAATAACATAAACATCTTTAAAATAAAATTTAACTAAGCCACTTTCGTAGGGATCACGGTTGCATTTAGCATATGCAACAAGCCTTTAAACCCCTAGGTGTCCCTAGTGGACGAGTTGTAGTCTCGTGAGGGTTTACAACAATGATACCCACAAACATTTTACAAAAGTAAAAAGGTATTAAAACTAATGCACACAAAAGCAAAAAGACAAGCGAAAAGAGAATAAAGAAGTTAGTGACTAATCAGGTGAAACTTCTACTCCAAGTTACTAGTTGTTTTGTTTCATTCTAAATTACCAAATAAGTAAATTCTCCGATCATTTTTACCATTCTTCATATACACAGCCAACATAATATTAAACAACTCATTTTTGCCCACAGCAGTCATAAGTGCATTTGATAAGAGAGTAATATTTTTGTCCTAAAGTTCTATCAGATTTTACACCTTTTTGTAGCAATGGAATAATTTTTTCTCATTTTTCTGATTTTTTCTTTGATTTTTCTTTTCTATTTTTTATTTATATACAATATCTTCCATCTATGTAACGAGTGTTAGGTCGGTGGCTCCCAAACCAGTTGACTTTAGGGCACCAGGTGTTAAGACACCCCTACAACTTAATTACTCAGATTTCAGATATATATATATTTGCAGCATCTTCGATCCATGTATCGAGCTTTGGGCCAGTGACTCCCAAACCAGTTGGCTTTAGGGCACTAGGTGTTAAAACACCTTTACAAACTTAATAACTCGGATCTCACATTTTTTTTTACTCATTACTTTTTTGAGATGCTTCCTCCAATTAAACTAGAGCAGTGAATATCACAAACTTTTCAATTACAGCTCATGTCCGTATGTTACTATGCATATTGATAATACCTACCAACTGAGCATATGAAGGTTCATTTTAGTCAGTGTTATGGAGAATTCACAAATTAAATAATTTAAAATGAAATAAACAAAAATTAACTTGTTTCGAAATAGGTTTTAGATACGTCTCAGGAGTGGAAACTCCTTACTCAGCCATCTCTTAACAATTTCACCTTTTTAGTCAAATAAAAATGCAAAATATTTTTGTAATTTTTGAAAATTTTCCATTTTTTTTGTATCTTTCGAAAAATTTTGGACTAAAAATAAAAATAACACACAAACTAAAGATAAGGTACTGATTAACTAATTCCTTCCCCCAAACCTAAATGAGATATTGTCCCTAATGTCTTAAACAATAGAAGAAGAGTTTAGAAAATAATACCTGGTTAGCTGAAAATCTTCAGGAATTTAAAGGTTAAGATCCAGATTAATTCGACGCCTCTTACCACGATCGTCCTCGGACCAATTTATCTTTGAAAGGATAGGGTCAACTTGTGGTTTATAAGCTAAGAGTTGGTCAATTAGATCCGGAGCAGTTCTGGCAGTAAATATGAGTTCTTTCATAGGTTTTGACACGAACCCATTTCTCCGAGCATCATCAAGAAACACACAAGAAAATCATAAAATCCATCAACATTAAACAGTCCAAGCAGTTTCTGGTGTATGTTCAGGTTCGCCCAGATAGAACTATAAAAATTTCCTCCAATGTACCCAAGCCACCTGACAAAGCAATAAAAGCATGAGCACGGTTAATCATTTCTACCAGTCGTTCAGACATACCTGGCACGATCAGTTCCTCTCTGTTTGATGATCCAATAAGATTTGCCTCTGCCAAGGGTTTTGGGATGATTCCCAAAACATGGCTGCCTTCTTCCTGTATAGCCTTTGAAACGATCCCCATAAGTCCGAGATTGCCTCCGCCATATATTAAGTGCATATTCCTTGCAGATAAGACTCGACCCAATTCATGTGCTGTTTCTACGTATTGTGGTTTAGTTCCAACACTACTACCGCAAAACACACAAATGTTTTCAACTCGTCTTCTTGAAGTGGCTTCCATTTTTATATGTATTTCTTTCTCAACTCTGGATGCCTTCAAGAGTGCAATGACAGGCTGAATTTATAGTACCTGAAAAAGGTGAGTAAAAATAGCACAAGTATCTTCCAGAGGACGATTAATAGCGAATTAATATCGTGATAGTAAAAAAGGTATGGATCCTGTCGGAGAAAATTAAAAGAAAACAACAAAACAAATCACAATTATTAAGAAAAGACAAAGAGATATAATATTTACAAGAAAAGTAACGGCTTGATTGACGTCTATGCGTCAGGGACAAGCTTCCCATCCAATTTTCTTATAAATTGGCAAACAAGGTCTTTTTGAGTCAGATTCCCGAGACTTAACAGTTGTCTTTCCTTTTGGAATTGTGCATATAACATGCGAATTTCATAATAATTGTCGGCAGCGTAGGATGATGACACGTGGCACGGCGCACGTTAGCAGATCGGCTGTGATGGTGACACGTGGCACGGCGCATGTTAACAATGTCAAACTTCTCAAATTCTGACCCGTTGACCCGGCGCACGTTAGCAGATCTGGTGCATGTTAGGCGTCGCGTAGCGACGCGCCAAAATTACCGAAATGGCTTTTTTGCCAATTTTTCCTGTTTTGCTCCAAATCACCTCCAGAATGACCTGAAACTTTATTTATCTACAAAATAACACAAAACACATCAAAATATTCACAAGACTCAAGAAACTATACAAAATATTAGGTTAAATGAGTGTGAAATAGTGATATAAATACCACTCATCAATATCAAGATAGAATCTTCCAGTCTTGTGTACAGGGCATAGATTTCCTACACGTGTTTGTGATATAGTAAATCCATGGCCGTGGTATAACTTCGGAAGCGAGTTCCGAGTGTTATTTATAGATTGTAAATTTGAAAGTCGACTATATTATACCATAATGATTTGACGTTCTTATCTATATCCCAGGTATAATATGGATAGCCTGTGACGGAGGGATTATACGTATGCAATGACTTCGACTTGCATAGTTTAGCGAGATTATCCGTGGTCATCATAATTCTTGAGTGGGTGAATTATGGACACGATATTGGATTCCGTGACGGATAAACCTAAACTTAGAGAGTCTCACAATATGAAGTGTACTCGTTGAGTACTTGGCAACGCGTTATGAATAATATAGATTATTCATAATACTTCACCGAATTAATGAGTTCATTCGAATCGTTTAAACAGTTAAACGAAAATACATGCATTAGGGGCATTTCGGTCAATTAAAAATTAATGTGTATTTTTATTAGATACAAGATTTGATTTAATACTTATTAATTATTTGTCAAATAAGACTTTGACACATGCCATTAATATATATATTTGTTATTTAATGTAAATAAAAATACATATATGATAATAATTATATTAATTAATTATTTAGATATTTAAATGTTAAATATTTGAATAATTAAATAATATCTATATTACATAAATGTTATGCAATATGTTTGATTATTATTGGTTATATGTGGCATGATTTTTAATTAAGCTTGAATTGTGCAAATTTGATTTGTCAAACTTAAAACTTATATTTATTTAATTAGATTAAATTGTACAAATGACTAAAATACCCCATAGGTCGGTTTTGGCTTGAATTTTAAAGTGAAAATTTTGTTTTTCCTTTCATTCTCCAAGCCTTGGCCAAAACCTCCAATAAAGAAAGCTCTCAAATATTTGTTTGAAGAAACAAAGAAGAAAATGAAGAATTCAAGGAAAAGCTTAAAGAAAGTTGAAGATTAGTATGTAATCTTTAATATTCTTAAGTGTAGAAAATTAGTTTCTTATTCTTGAATTACTAGAATGGTTCTAGGGTTTATTTACTTCTTAGAAATTGAGACTTTTTGATTTGGAGGCTAGATATATGTGTGAAGTTTGATTGGATGATATTAGAGTAATATTGATTCAATTTTGTCATTTGATGACTTTTTGCCATTCTAGAGTGTTATGACCACTCTTTTAATGCCTATAATTGTTCTTGGGTGCTTCATTAATGGTGGCTTGGATTGGTGTTGTGATTAATGTGATTAATGTTAATAAAATTGGATAAAAGCATGAAATATTGATATTTTTGGTTTCTGGATCAGATCTGGAAAACTAGGTTTATGGTGATGAAAATTATGTCATATAAATGTATTGGATGTGTTTTGGGTATTGGAACAATTGCCGGAAACTATTTCAGAGTTGAAATATGTGAAAACGGCAAAAAACTGCGTTATCAGGTGACTTTTGAGCTAACCGGGTGACGACTGCCCAAACAGTGAATTGTTCAGTGTTCGGGCAGCCCATGAACTTCCCTAGTATTATTGGGGCTGACCTGGGCAGCCCCCATGTGCAGTGGATAGTCGGTTCGGTCAAAAACACATTTTATGCCATTTTTTGGAAATATATTTTCGTAAAAATTTTGCGATGTTTCTTAACTATTTATGTCGTTATTTGATATCAAATAAATATGTTTAGGTGAAATATGAATGAATTAATTTATTCGGTAATTTAAAAAGTTTTAAAATTACGATTTCACCCGAACAGCGAGCTTTCGCTGCGCCCGCGCCAAAACCCCAATAATATGGTTTCAGAGCAGGTATGATCATTCATCCATTACATTATTCATGCTTGATATATGATATATAATCCAATTTTGATGTTTGCACATGCATGTAATTTAGACGTTTCTTGACTTTTAGTTCTAAACTAATGGGAAACGTAACATAAATTTAATGGTTAAGTTAAATTATGTTTTCTATGGTTGAATTGAATTGTTTAGAAATTGATCTAGATTATATTCTACATTTGATGTAGAGCAATACTTTCTTGAGGAATATCCCCGCTTAAATAAGGCAGTGGAGTGACATGTATTGGATGCATGTTTCTTGGTTCGTCTTATCAATACGGTTTATGTGTATCTTTCTATGGCTGCATCCGAGATCGTGCCAAAGTAGTGAGGGTGTAGTTGATAGAATTGTATTGATGCACATAAACCGTATTTGATAGTAGACAATTTCAAGTGAAAGTGGAAATCCATAACGTGCCAAAGCTGTCAGGACTACATCGGTAGCTTGAGTTTGTCATTGGCAAGTGAAGCCTTAATACTCCTCCTTGTGAACGTGCCAAAGCTGTCATAACGAGAAACGGTCAGGACCAAAATCAGGAGTCACAGTGAGTGTGATTGGCAATGAGTTGTCTACCTAATGAATATACGTAGGCGAGATCGTGCCAAAGCTGTGAGTCGAAATATATTCATGGGGTCCACTTCTCACTATGGAATTCGATTTAGTTATTGAATTCCCTTTTTCCATTGGGATTACGGTATTACGTAAAGTAGTGGGAGATACTGCTGGGTTAAAAATCCATAACTAAAGCAGTGTGTAATATTATGGAAATTACCGCTTGTGTGTTTTCCTTATTCTATATTGTTAATAGAATTAAACTTCTAATCCACTGCATGCATATTATTTGAATATGTTTTCCGATTTCACTTATGGTTGCGATTTTCTAGAATAGTTTCTAGAATATTAGTAGACTTAGATATTGTTAGATTAGTCAAAATCATCGGGAACTGTTGTTCTGATTTTCTTGAAAATCAAGATGGTTAGTGACTTAGTTGCTAAGTCACGATAGGTAATCTAAATAGATATCTATTTTAGGATATAATTATCTGGAGAGAATAGTTGTGCGGTAAGAATTGACGTGAATTAGTTCATGTCTCGATATTCTTGACTGGCATTAAGAAAACACCATTAGGTATTTGTTTATCTTATAATGACGTTTCTTGGCTTTAGTGACTTTTAGAAGTCACGTGTTTGACACAATTTACTAATCAATTATTTGTAATTGTTGTGAATAATTGAAGGCAAATTATAGAGCTTAAGAAAGGAGATGTGTATAGTTGTGTGTTAAGAATATCGATTCTCACAATACGAAAATTATAAATATTGGATACCAAATCTCCCGTCTAGTTATTTAAAATAGTCTTTAATGATTGTTTTGATATTTGATATCAGAACTTGCGACTATTTGATAGTTACTTGTTCTTTATAAATAAGTGTTACATATTTTAATATGACTAGTAGTGTCATTGATAAAGAGATAAACATTTAGAAAAATATTCGGTTAACTAAATAACTTAGAACAGTGTTTTATGAGATCTTATCACATAAGTATTAGATGCTTATTTCGTATGGTAAATGATGATATGATATAAGATCACACCATATATCCTTATCCATTTAATGAATATTGTTTTCAGGATGTGATTAAATCTCATTTAACCAATGATCGTCATTGGACCACATATTTATTAAACTAATACATTGAATGTATGTAGTTTAATGAATTAGAAATTACCTTGAATAGTTTTCTTTACTTTGTATCTTAATGAATTGTCATGACTTAGTTGCGTGTTTCTAAAAGAATATATATTGAACATCTTGAATGGTTCGAGAACTTTCAATATGATTTTGATGAAACGCTGATAGGATTTTTGAATGGTTCAAAGATATTCTATTTGAAGTGTTGAAAACTATATTTTAAAATTCGTCGCGAGTCTTTGAATTGTTCAAGAATGTTTGATATGATCAAACATATGAATTTATGGCAATTAATTCTAAAGTTATTCAATGAATTTGATTCTTACTCAATATGATTCTTCTACGATTCCATCGTGATGGAATTGGTTATTGGGAGAAATCGAATCTTATATGATTTGATTCATTTGAGTGTTACCGAATTAGTTTTCAATACTCTTGGGGTTATGCTCGTTACACTAATTCACTCTTTTAATTAAGGTTCCATTAGTTTCTACAGTTACATATATGATATTTATAAATAGAAAATTCGAATCTTAAAAGGTTTGATATTTGAATATTTCTTTTGTATAATAGTTATATAATTGAAAGTACTTGTGCCTTGGAGGTACAAGTAAAGTTTATCTTTAATTCTATGTAATAAAATATTGTATCTATTTAATAGATATATTTTTTCTACGATCATGAGTAATAAAATTATTTTATTACTTGGTGTGTAACATCAGATGTTGACAATTATAGAAAAGACTTGACTTATTGAAGTCAAATGTGAGAGTGATAAACTATAATGGAACTACATAATTAATAAGATGAAAAGACCCTAAGATATCTTCGTATAAGTTCAATAGGATGTCAGAATCATTCACAAAGTATTTGATCCTTAATGATTCTGTTATTTTCTTTTCGAAGAAAATTATCCTATAACTTATAGTGGAAACGATATTTGATATCGGTTTCGGAAGTTAGCATAAATCATAAATCTAAAATTGGTCATAGCTTACTACATCAAGTTCGGAACTTGATTGAGCTTTCGTTATGAATCGTTCATAAAATGTGTAAATTATTTGCGCAGCAAAAGCAAAGTGAGCTTGTTAAAGGTTTGACCTTTATAGTATGACAGTGAGAAAAGTTATACTCATAATCTATTGTAGATTCTGAGAAAACTTGTCTCTAGTCGCACTAATTGAAAAATTAAAGATCTGTTGGTTAATGTTGATATTAAACTATGTATTTTGGCTAAAGAATGCTAAAGTGGCGTTCCTGAATGGTTTATTCGAATGAGAGATCCATTGTGGTTTCTTTGTTTTGAAAAGTTCATTCTAGAATGGCCCAATAGTTTGTATTCTGCTAAGATCACAATTTGATATACTAGCTTATAGAGCCTATTGTAGACTCAGATAAGCTTTCCGAAGATTTGTGTTTTCTAATTTTGATAATAGCCAGATTATCTGATTTTATCAAAGCATAAAGAATACACATATGATAATAAGGTCAGTGGGAGCATAGAAATTTCTTTCTAGTGTTATATATCCTAACGACATTATCATTATTAATGTAATAATGTGATATTTATGAGGTAAAAGATTTACCTAAGTCTTTTTTTCTCTGTGAAAATAGTGAGAGTAGACTGGGTTATATTTGATATAAAGTTTCATAAATGATCTAAAACTAAGAGACTTGTGAGATACTCACATTAGTCGTGCATTATATATGATCTAATAAGGACACATCAAGACTATCTGTGTGACAATTAGTATAACTATTTGACAGTTAGTGTGTCTCTTGTATATAGTATTAATCTTTCGTAAAAGATGATTCATTTGTCAAAAGAGAAATTGATTAGAATGTCTAATCAATCTTATGCATCATAGGATGATGGCATAACAAATACTATATTATGTGCGAATAAAGATATCAATTTAATCGTAATTGTTACGAGCTATTTTGATACCCTATTTGACCATATGATTGTCTTGAAACATGTTCTTCGTTATCTTGGAGACATTAAGAATGAGTTTCTTATTCATGGAGATATAGCCTGCAACCATTAGAATCAAATTATTTTTGAGTCAAATTATGACATTAGATGGTCTATGTCATATAAAGTCAGAAAGATACAGTGGGAGTGTCACCGTTGATTATACTGAATTAGTAGAATTAGTTGTAACTTATGAAGTATTGACTTATGAAGTTGCATAGTGACCTTATAGATTAGAGGTTTTGATATTAGTATTGTGTTTGCCATTGTCTACATAGTATTTTGGATTTGATCTCTAAATACATAGACAACTTTATAGCTATAACACAATATTGATATTGTATCTGAGTCATATTGATATAGAACTTGGGTTCTACAAAATATGAATGATGATGGTTAAAGGAAACGATTGGGTTTGTTGGACAAACTCAATTTGTTATAGCGGGCTTACTTGTTGTTGCCTACCTTTTTAGTGCTAGGTGAGCCCTTGAGGGCCATGAATATGTGATACACATTTAAATGTGTAATGATACCGTTGATTGGCACTAGAGCAAGTAGGAGAAATTGTTAGGGTTGGTGCTTGAGTGCCAATCCGGATCGTATTTATGTCCGATTCATGAATACGAACAATTAATATTCCATAATATTATTGTGGGACACAGAAACTGGACGACGCATGCTGTTCTAGGCTCGCGGCCTAGTCGGGAGTACGAAGTAGCCACGGGGGACTAAACCGGAGAATAATGGAGTCGCCACCCGGTGTGAACCGGGAAAATGAGATTTAAGGCCGCACTCACCCCTCGCAAGGGAAGACCTCAAACCCTTGGGTTCGGAATGGTCCCTTACTTATGTCATTTGTAATGAAAGGATTTGTGTAATAATTTAATCAAGCTTAAAGTAACACTTATTTCCAAGAGTATCATGCTTCTAAATCTATATGCACAAAAATAAAACTTACACCTAAATTTGCATATATTTCACATCTAAGATTGCATGCTTGAAAGTACATCAAAGTAGCAACGAACATACAACTTCATTGGCATATTGTATTCATGGAAACACAAGCGCACACTAACCACACAAGAACACATAAAGGCGAATCAAATAATGGCGAACATGTGATTTCATAGACATATCATAAACAAATAGCCATTACATGTCCATGCACAAATAAAAGAGTCAACTAAGTGCATAATGCAAAAAGACACTTAAGGATGCAATTAGGCATTAAAGTAAGCATGCTATGACTGGTGCAAAAGAAGATAACTAAATGGACACAAACACACATGTGAGCACTTTTCCAAGTGGTACGTGGAATTGTATCCCAAGTACAGACCGCATTACCGTCCATTCAGAATCGGCTACGGAATTTATGTCTGGTTTCCATCCGATATACTACAAGAAATAATACTCAAATGCAATCATAACATTGATATATGAATTATACCACGTTAAGCCAAGACTAAGGTAAATGATGCAATCAATAGATGAAAGACACGGCAAATATCGTGGTAAAGGTAGCCTTTTAGGCTTTTCTTCCCCCAAATGGAGAACCTTTTAATCCAACACAATAAGCCCATGCGTCTTTCATTACAATGCGTACAAAGATAAAGATAACTATAGAAATTTCGTATACCCGATTGAATACATCTTACATTCAACCGAGTATATATCAACCGACGCGGTAAAGCATCGTGGTAAAGGATTTTAACCCCTCTAAATAGGGGACCTTTAATCCGAATTACTAAGCCCATGCGCTCGATCGCATCATGCATACAAAAATAAAGACAATCATATCAAACTTAGTATGCCCGATTGAACATATCTTACACCAACCGAACACACATCAACCGGCGCGGCAAAGCATCGTGGTAAAGGATTTTAACCCCTCCAAATAGGGGACCTTTAATCCGACTTACTAAGCCCATGCGCTCGATCGCATCATGCATACAAAAATAAAGACAATCATATCAAACTTAGTATGCCCGATTGAACATATCTTACATCCAACCGAACATACATCAACCGGCTCGGCAAAGCATCGTGGTAAAGGATTTTAACCCCTCCAAATAGGGGACCTTTAATCCGACTTACTAAGCCCATGCGCTCGATCGCATCATGCATACAAAAATAAAGACAATCATATCAAACTTATTATGCCCGATTGAACATATCTTACATCCAACCGAACATACATCAACCGGCGCGGTAAAGCATCGTGGTAAAGGATTTTAACCCCTCCAAATAGGGGACCTTTAATCCGACTTACTAAGCCCATGCGCTCGATCGCATCATGCATAAACAAGTAACATGTGGAATTCAAATGACGAAAAATAAATAAATCAAAGCAACATGAAACAAAAGAAGGTGCCGTTTACTCAAGCGGTACGTGGAGTTGTATCCCGAGTACAGATCATACTACCGTCCATTCGGAATCGGCTATGAAATTTATGTCTGGGTTTCCATCCGATATACCGCGAGAGTTGACACATCTTTCATTTTATTCCAAAGCCACAACATACAATATTTCATAATACATGCATATTTATCTACTCAAGGGCCACAACATGCATTTCCACATAACAATCATGCGAACAATACTCAATAAATAATGAAAATAAAACAGAAAACGAATGTGAAAAATACTCTCAGGTCTAACATTTTATGTCGACTTTCGGACTCGCGTTTCACGGCCGTCGGAAGGGCTATCACACCGCAACTTTTCTGGTTCACTGGTTTGCATTTTACCTTGCTGTTTCGCTGCTCAAGCTACTATTTTGACCTCCGTTTTGCTGCTGTTTCATCTGTGTTTTTTCTCACTGTTTCAGGTGCATTTAGGGACTGTCTTGTGCGGTTTTAATGGGTATCGGGCTGCTGTTTCAGGCAGTTTTTAAGGGTGCAGTTGGGGACTGTTTTGGGTGGTAAAAGTGCTATTTTCAGGACTGTTTAGGCAGTTTATTTTTGGGTGTTTTGAAGGCAGTTTAAGGCGTGATTTTTGGGAGGTTATGCGGCAGATTTTGGGCTGTGTAGTGTGTGCTGGTGTGGCTACGTGATGGGCTGTTACTTGGGCAAAATGGACAATTGCGTGAACAAAAATGGGGCAGTGTTGTGCGTTGATTTGTGGCTAGCGCTGAGTGGGTTTTGTTGATGGCGTGAAGGGACTGGCTGTTTGCGTGAGATTGAGGCTAGTGGGGCTGTGATGGGGGGGTGCAATGGCGTTAGTGGTGTGCTGAAGGCAGGCTAGTTGGGCGTATGATGGAGGGCAGGTGGCGTGAATTGGAGGGGCTGAGTGTGCGCTGCTGAGGGTGCAACGTAAGTGTGATGAGAGTTTGTTGGCTCGGCAGTTGGCTACTGAGAAGGGTGTTGTTTGCCCTTTGCCGTGGGTGTCTAGCTGCCTTAGGGTTGCAATTTGTTGTTGTTTATATAGTTGCATGATTAGGGTTAGGGGTTTGCATGGATTAAAAAGGAAAGAAAATCAATTAATTGGGGACATGATTTGTTTGATTAGGAATATGATATATTTAATTTGTTTTGTTTAGGTAGGTGATTTGCTTAATTAGGTGAGTAAATATTTTAAATTGGTGAGTGATTTTTTAAATTAGGAAGTAATTTATTTTAATTTCAATTTCAATTTAGTTATTTAATTTAATTGGTTTTATTAGTTTTTAATTGAATTAGTTATTTAATTTAATTGGTTTAATTTAATTTCAATTAGCTTTAATTTAAATTAATTTAATTTGTGACATGTATTTTAAATGTTTTAATTATTTTTTTAGATTGGGCTTGGGTGAGATGGGCTTGGTGTGTGTTTAGTGGGCTAATGGTGTGTTTTAAAACGGAGGTCCAACAAGTGAACCCGAAACTACTCCAGCGAATCCAACAAAAAAAGACTTTTTCCCTTCCGACGTCCGTTTCTCGCGGCTCCCGCGACTTAAAAGGTAGTGCCTCCAAATGAGACTCATCATCGGGTCTTACATGCAAAAATACAGTGCCTACAGTCGCCCCCACTTTGATGGGACTTGTGTAATGTGTAACAGTGACAATCCTATCAAAGTTATGCAATGCATTTTTTACTTACCTGGCTCGCCAGCTGCCACCTGACTTGCCTGCTGCTCCGCTGAGCTGATGATGCAGTGGACCTCGATCCTGGGACGCATCCCAATAACTGCAACTGATGTGTGGGCCTCGACCCTGGGACGCATCCCAATAACTACAACCGACAACGGGGGCCTCGACCTTGGGACGCATCCCAATACCCCTGACAAAATGGGTCTCGACCCTGGGACGCATCCCAAAACTAAGAGTGCAGGGGGCCAACGGCCCTGGGACGCATCTCGATAACTGCAACCGACAACGGGGGCTCACGGCCCTGGGACATATCCCGATAACGTTGCCAAAATGGGCCTCGACCCTGTGACGCATCCCCAAAACTAAAGGTGCAGGGGGCCAACGGCCCTGGGACGCATCCTGATAACTGCAACCGACAACGGGGGCTCACGGACCCGGGACGCATCCCGATAACGCTGCCAAAATGGGCCTCGACCCTGGGACGCATCCCAAAAAACTGCTGATGATATGGGTTTACAACCCTGGGACGCATCCCCAAAATGCTGATAAGATATGGGCCTCAACTCTGGGACGCATCCCCAAAACTGCTGATACTGATGGAGTGGGTACAACCCTGGGACGCATCCCCGAAACTGCTGATACTGATGAAATAGGTTACAACCCTGGAATGCATCTCCAAAATGCTACTGATGCTGATGAAGTGGGTTATAACCCTGGAATGCATCTCCAAAATGCTACTGATGTTGATATGGGTCTCGACCTTGGGACTCATCCCTAAAACTGATATTGATGCTCTTGCGGGCCTCAACCCTGGGACTCATCCCCAAAACTGACACTGATGATGATGACGTAGGCCTCGGCCCTGAGACTCATCCCTGAAACCGATACTGCTGTGGGCCTAGACCTTGGGACTCATCCCCACAACTGATACTGATGATGACGTAGGCCTCGGCCATGTGACTCATCCCCGCAACTGATGCTGATGTGGGCCTCGACCCTAGGACTTATCCCTGAAACCGATACTGTTGTGGGCCTCGACCCTGGGACTCATCCCTACAACTGATACTGATGATGACGTAGGCCTCGGCCCTGTGACTCATCCCCGCAACTGATACTGATGATGACGTAGGCCTCGCCCCTCGAGTGCCATACCAAGCAGGACTGATTCTGATAAGGATGTGGGCCCCGCCCCTATAGTGCCATACCCGGCAAGACTGATTCTGATAAAGATGTGGGCCTCACTGTGGGACACAGAAAACTGGGCGACGCATACTGTTCTAGGCTCGGGGCCTAGTCGGGAGTACGGAGTAGCCACGGGGGACTAAACCGGAGAATAATGGAGTCGCCACCCGGTGTGAACCGGGAAAATGAGATTTAAGGCCGCACTCACCCCTCGCAAGGGAAGACCTCAAACCGTTGGGTTCGGAATGGTCCCTTACTCATGTCACTTGTAATGAAAGGATTTATATAATAATTTAAACAAGTTGAAGTAACACTTATTTCTAAGGGTATCATGCTTCTAAATTCACATTTATAAAATAAAATATGCGCCTAAATATACGTGTATTTCACATATAAGATTGCATGCTTAAAAGTACATTAAATCAACAAACAGACAATTTCATTGGCATGTTGTATTCATGGAAACGCAAGCACATACTAACCACACAAGCACACATAAAGGCGAATCAAATGATGGTGAACATGTGATTTCATAGACATATCATAAACAAATAACCATTACATGTCCATGCACAAATAAAAGGGTCAAATAAGTACATAATGCAAAAAGACGCTTAGGGATGCAATTAGGCATTAAAGTGAGCATGCTATGACGTGGTGCAAAAGAAGATAGATATAGACACAGACGCACATGTGATGAAAATGACTCAATTCAGTGTATTCGCGTTCGTGTAGCGTTCGTAAACGCGTTCGAATGGTAAACAGAAGGTTCGCATCCGTATAGCGTTTGATAACGCGTTCGAACGGGACCAGACAGAAAACATGCGTTCGTGCGGCGTTTCGGAACGCGTTCGAACGGGTTATAGCAATGACCTCCAAAATGCAGTAAACAACATGACACATACATGAACATATGAATACATGACTTCTCGTACATAACAACAGATAAAGGGGCGCGGCAAATCATTGTAGCAAAAGGTAGCTTTCAAGCATTTTCACCCCTCAAAGTGGAGGACCCTTGATCTCACTTGATAAGCCCATGCGAATTGCAATATAATGCATGAATTTTCAAAAAAGACGTTATGAAGCGAATAACTAAATAAAAGAGGCGCGGCGAAGTACTGCCGTAAAGGTGGCCTTTTAGGCTCTTCGTCTCTCAAAGAGGGGACCTTTGGACTAACTCACTAAGCCCATGCGCTCAATCGCATCATACATACAAAAATAAAGACAATCACATCAAACTTAGTATGTCCGATTGATCGTATTTTGCATTCAACCGAACACACATCAACCGGCGCGGCAAAGTATCGTGGTAAAGGGCTTTGACCCTTCCCCATAGGGGACCTTCCATTCCACTTACTAAGCCCATGCGCTCGATCGCATCATAACATAAATAAATAACATGCAGAAATTAAAAGACGGAATAATAAAGTGAGAATAATCAAAATAACATAAAGCGAAATATACGCCATTTACTCAAGTGGTACGTGGAGTGTATCCCAAGTACAGACCGCACTACCGTCCATTCGGAATCGGCTACGGAATTTACGTTTGGGTTTCCATCATATATACCACGAGAGACGACGTATTTCCCGTTTTAATCAATGGCCACAACACACATCACATGCAAACAATATTCAATAAATGATTAAAACACAATTAAAAGAATCAATAAAAATCAAATAAAAAAGTTTGAAAGGTACCCTCAGGTCTAACCTTTTAAGTCGTCTTCCGGACTCGCGTTTACAACCGTCGGAAGGGCTATCACTCCGCAACTTTTCTGGTTCACTTGTTTAGCGTCTTAACTTGTTGTTCCACTGTTTTCCCCGCTGTTTTTACTCCGTTTTGCTGCTGTTTCCTCGCGGTTTCTGCTTACTGTTTCAGGTCTCGTTTGTTCACTGTTTTGGCGATTTTTGTCTCGGTTTGGGCTGCGGTTTTGGACTGTTTTGAGGCAGATTTGTGACGTGTTTTAGAGGTGATTTCAGGGGTAATATGCGGCTATTTTCAGAGGGTTCTATGGCAGTATGTGAGTGGCTGGTTTGATCTCGGTGTGTGGCCATTTTTAGACATTGAAGGTGGCCTTGTGGCTAGCGTGAAAGGTGTGCAGGCCTAGGGGGTTATTGGCACTATTAGCTTGTGTTTTAGGGGTCTGCGTGGAAGCTATTTGCTTCAACGTGAGGTTTATTTTTTTTTTCTTTGATGTGGCCGAAGGCTGGAGGGTGGCGTGAAGGTAAGGTCAGGGGCTATGGAATTAGGCAGTTAAGGTTTATGTGTGAATGGTGGTTGAATGAAGGATTTGGGTGCTTACGTAAAGGGGCCAGTGAGGGTTGGATTTGGCTGAGTGGAGGGCAGCGTGAATTGGCTGAAGGATGAAGTGGCGAGTGTGGGGATTGTATTGAGCAGATTTTGGCTTGAGAAGAGGCTGCCAGGCGTGAGTGAATGTTTGTGGCTTTTTTGAGTGCATCAAGGTGGCAATTGTGAGCGTTATGTGGCTGTCTTCATGAGGGCCTTTAGTGCATGGCGCATGGATGTTAAGGGGGGCTGTGAGTGTGGCTGTTATGGGTTTATTGTATTTGCCGTGTATTGTGAATGAGGGAGCTGTTTAGGGTTTCATTACTTTTTTTGTTTTGTATTAGCCGTCTGTGTGTGAGAGATTGGAGAGTTGTCCATTAGGGTTGGCATGGCTTAATTAGGAAATAAATCAATTTAGAATTATGTGTATATGATTGGAATATTTTAGGCAAGAGATAATTGTAATTTGGGTAGGAATTTCTTAATTTGGTGAGTGTTTTAATTAAATTAAGAATTATTTTATTTTGATTGATTTTAATTTGGAAGTGAATTATTTAATTTTGGTATTTGATTTTTGATTTATTTGATTTAATTTTTAATTGCAATTAATTTTAATTTATTAATTTAATTGGTTTGTAATTTAGATTTAACATTTAATTCATTTAATTGATTATTTAATTTCAATTTAGTTTATATTTGTGAGTTAATTAATTTTAATTTGTGAATTTAATTTAATTAAGATTTTATTTTAATTAGTTTGTGAATTTAATTTAAAATTTGTGACATATATTAATTATTTCTTTGGATGTGATTTAATGGGCTTGGGCTAAGGTTAAGTTTTTAAAATGGAGATCCAACAGCGAACCCGAAGCTAAACACGTGAACTAAATCCGACAAAATCGTCAATTCTTGACTCTTCCCTTCCGACGTCCGTTTCCCGCGACTTAAAAGATAGTGCCTCCAAATGAGGCTCATCATCGGGTTTCACATGCAAAAATACAATGCCTACAGTCGCCCCCACTTTGATGGGACTTGTGTAATGTGTAACAGTGACAATCCTATCAAAGTTATGCAATGCATTTTCACTTACCTGGCTAGCCAACTGCCACTTGACTTTCCACGTGTTTGAGTTGATTTGGGTGGTGAGGTGCTGCGACCCCTGGTTCATTCCCGAACCGTGTTGTGATGTGGTCCATTCCCAAACCGTTACTGTAAGGTGGTCCATTCTCGAACCGTTACTGTGAGTTGGTCCATTCCCGAACTGTTACTGTGAGGTGTTCATTCCCGAACTGTTACCGTGAGGTGTTCATTCCCGAACTGTTACCGTTAGGTGTCCATTCCCGAACCGTTACTGTGAGTTGGTCCATTCCCGAAACGTCACTGTGAGTTGGTCCATTCCCGAACCGTTACTGTGAGGTGTTCATTCCCGAACTGTTACCGTGAGATGTCCATTCCTGAACTGTTACTGTAAGGTGGTCCGTTCCCGAACCGTTACTGTGAGTTGGTCCATTCCCGAACCGTTACTGTGAGGTGGTCCATTCCCGAACCGCTACTGTGAGGTGTTCATTCTCGCACTGTTACCATGAGATGTCCATTCCCGAACTGTTACTGTAAGGTGGTCCATTCCCGAACCGTTACTGTGAGTTGGTCCATTCCCGAACCATTACTGTGAGGTGTTCATTCCCGAACTGTTACTGTGAGTTGGTCCATTCCCGAACCTTTACTGTGAGGTGTTCATTCTCGAACTATGCTTCCATTCTTGGAGTGCCATTCCCGGCTTGTTCATTCTTGAACTGTCCATTCCCGGACCATATCTCCATTCTCGGAGTGTCATTTCCGACTTGTTCATTCTTGAACTCTGCTCCATTCTTGGATTACCATTCTCGGCTTGTTCATTCTTGAATTGTCCATTCCCGGACTATATCTCCATTCTCGGAGTGTCATTTCCGACTTGTTCATTCTTGAACTGCCTATTCCCGGACTATATCTCCATTCTCGGAGTGCCATTCTCGGCAGAACTGATCTGATGTAATATGGGCCTCGCCCCCAGAATACCATACCCGGCAATGCTGATACTGACGTAATGTGGGCCTCGACCTTGGGACTCATTCCCAAACTGTGTTTGATGTGGTCCTCGACCCTGGGACTCATCCCCAAAACTGATGTTGAAGTGGGCCTCGGCCCCAACTGTTACTGACATGGGCCTCACCCCCAGATTGATGCTGATGTGGGCCTCGACCCTCGACTAACGCTGATGTGGGCCTCGACCCTCGGGATTCATCCCACTGATACTGATGTGGGCCTCGGCCCTGGATTCATTCCAAAATTCTGTTGATGTGGGCCTTGACCCTGGGACTTATCCCCAAAACTGATACTGATTCGGGCCTCGACCCTCTGCGATTCATTCTCGAAAACTGCTAATATTGTACTGTTACTGCTTCTGGTTGGCTTGTATTTGACGCTTTCTCTTTTTCTCATTTGAAACCTGTTATTACAAAACAGAACAAACACAAAAAGGATGCGAATATGTTATGTGTATGTATGCATGCATGTTCCTATCCCGTCGGGTTAGGTCTTCCATCAATCCTCTTGGTGACTGCTTAGTCTTCTTTTCCTCAGGCAAACCACTGCTTCAGTCTGTCTATGTTGATCGGCTCGGTGAACTAATTCCCTTCCAAGTCTGATAGTTTCACTGCCTCTATTTCCCAATTTCTGAATGTCTATCTTATCTTTTCTGTTTGCTTATTGCGAAGGTTGCTCGTGTTCATCACTGGATTCCATAGTACCAAGGTTGAATACTTTTCTCAAATATACTCATATTGCAGAAGAGTTTCAGCGAAATGAACGTCTTTATTATTGTTGAGGAAAAGAGTTCGAACAAGTAACAAAATCAATGTCATTAAAAAAACTGGATCAAATAGACTAGGAGGAACATCTCCATCATCCGCAGCACTGCCTTCTTCCTCGGCCTATGGTTCTTCACTGTCATCCATGTAAGAAGCTTGATGGTTGAGGGCTTCTTTTCATGGGTTGGGTATTTTATGGGAATCTATGAGATCTTGAATTTCATGCCTGAGGCGGGTGCAGTTGTCGGTGTCATGGCCATGTAGCTGGTGGAAGTGACAATAAAGGTTCACATTTATGTGTGGTGGTAGGGGGTGCGGAAGTGGCTTGCCTTCTAAGGGTTTCAAGATTCCTTGTCCCTGTAACTTTTCAAATACCTCCGACAAAGGTCTACCAAGGTTGGAGAATTGCCGGTTCCTGATGGCAGCAACCTCGATAGTAGCGGGCTTAGTCTCAGAATACCCCCCAAAAGTCCGCCTATTTTTGGCCATAGGACTTTCTGTTTTCAGCCTCCTCTTCCTCAATATCCATGACAGTTTCCCTCAACTGCCGAAAATCAGAAATCATCGAAGTCATCCGCCTCAGCTTACTATAAATAGAGGGCTTGGTGCCCTTGATGATCATTTTGATTTGGTCCTTCTCAGAGGGCCGAGTCTGCATTTTCAGAAGCTGGCTTCTCCAACGGTCTACATACTCTTTGAAACTTTCCTCTGGCTTCTGCTTAGTGTTCTCCAAATCACGGAGTGACAAGTCAATCTCCAAGTCTGTAACATACTGCTTCAGAAAGGCATCAGCTAGTTCCTTCCAATCTTCCTTAACCTTCTTCTCAAGGCTATGATACCAAACCACATGTGCCCCCTCAAGTGACATCCCAAACATCTTTTGGACTTGGCGCTGTGATAGGCCTACTGAGCTCATGACTGAGACATATTGCTGTAGATGGACTCTCGGGTCTCCATTCCCATTAAACTTGGCCATGTCCGGCATTTTAAACTGAGCTGGCAGCTGTTCTCCGAACGTCATTGCCTCATAATCTAACAACTCTTCATTTTTACCCCTCATTTTACGGGTAACTGTTTCAACCTGATCCCGAAGCTTCTGAAATTCTGCCTGAGACCCAATCACTCTGCCTGTTGCATATTCTGCCATGTCATCATAAAAAATGGGGACATCATCCCCTAACCCATTCGGAGGCTCCTCACGCCTTACATTCTCAGAATCTCCCCCGGCACGGGGCACAGCCATATTTGTCATGGCAGTAGTCAAGGCTTGCAACTGTTCAGTAATCTTGGTGAAGTCATTTTCCAACTGATCTATCCGGGATACCTCAGTATCTGATTCACTCATGTCTGTTCTCGGTATTTTGGTGAGTCTTCCCTTTTTTCTAACCCAACGAGAATCTATGATGGCTTTCAGAACACAAGGGTTAACATGATGTATGTATGGATGATGTGCATAAGAAGTATATAACATATATTAAATCAAATAAAATTCTCAAACAAATCGGCCTATTATCATTTTAGAAGCTTTTGGGACAACTGTCATAAGAGTGAATCTGTCCCAGTTTAAATGGCCTAACGAGTTCATGTCTTATGGCAAAGAGCCCAACTAAATCCAAATGATAAAATTCCGAACACAATCATAAAATGGCCCATGTTATTTAGAAGCCTTTTGGCCCAATAGTCATGAGATACGTTCTTGTCCCAGTTTAAATGGCCCAACAAACCCATATCCCATGGCACATGATCCAAACGGATCCAAACGACGATGTTCCCAAACACAAGCATAGAAGAAAGATAATGCAAACGTAATAATTTTTACAGTATGGCCCATCAACATTTCAAAAGCTTTGGGCCTAATAGTCATAAGGTACGAACTTGCCCCAGTTTAAATGGCCCAGCAAGCCCGCATTTCTGACAATAGTCCAACTGCATCCAAATGAGGATGGTCCACAAGCACATATTCAAGGAAATAATTGTTACTTTAGCTAACCCGGTCTATAGGTGGGTTAGTAAGAGTATAGACAAAGGCTCTCACCGGCGAAGGATGGCCCACAACTAGGTCTCCCCACTCAAGGGTTCGAGCAACCAAGTGAGCGCACCCTTTTTTATACACTAAGGTACGTGCCAATGAGCTATGGTGTGTGACGGACTGTCAAATGGATTTCCCGTTGTAGATCCCCCAGAGGGAAGGTGGAGCGAGGCTCACTTAAATACCCAAGCCTCTTAGGCTCTTATCGCTTGTTGTCAGGAATAAACAACGAGTCCTCCAAATTAGTCCATCACAATAGGCTAACAGTAGATGGCTATCTAGGTGCCTTCACAGCTTTTCCTTCTAGAAAGGTAGTGAATGAAGGAAGACACCAACCATTACCTAGCCTAAAAATGCCTTTGATTAAACCCTCACTTTATCCACTATAGACACGGTCAATTAAAACATAAATCCAATCATTACAAGACAATATTCGGGGCCGATTCTCTATCCCCAGTGGAGTCGCCAGACTGTGGGAACACAGAAAACTGGGCGACGCATGCTGTTCTAGGCTCGGGGCCTAGTCGGGAGTACGGAGTAGCCACGAGGGACTAAACCGGAGAATAATGGAGTCGCCACCCGGTGTGAACCGGGAAAATGAGATTTAAGGCCGCACTCACCCCTCGCAAGGGAAGACCTCAAACCGTTGGGTTCGGAATGGTCCCTTACTCATGTCACTTGTAATGAAAGGATTTATATAATAATTTAAACAAGTTGAAGTAACACTTATTTCTAAGGGTATCATGCTTCTAAATTCACATTTATAAAATAAAATATGCGCCTAAATATACATGTATTTCACATATAAGATTGCATGCTTAAAAAGTACTGTGGGACACAGGACCTGGGCGACGCCGTTCCTAGGCTCGCGGCCTAGTTTGGGAAGTACTGAATAACATGGAGTCGCCACCCGGTGTGAACCGGGACAAAGATTTAAGGCCGCACTCACCCCTCGCAAGGGAAGACCTCAAACCGTTGGGTTCGGAATGGTCCTTACTTATGTCACTTGTAATGAAAGGATTCATGTAATAATTTAACTAAGTTTAAGTAACACTTATTTCCAATAGTATCATGCTTCTAAATTCTCATGTGTAAAATAAAACTCATGTACGCATTTCACATATATCTTACATTTAAATTTGCATGCTTAACATATATCAAGATAGCAACTAACATACAACTTTACTTGCATATCACATTCAGGAAAAAACACAAGCACACATATTAACCATACAAGCACACATGGTAACCATACAAGCACACTAATGGGCACTTTTCAAGTGGTACGTGGAATTGTAGCCCAAGTACAGACCGCACTACCGTCCATTCGGAATTGGCTACGGAATTTACGTCTGGGTTTCCATCCGATATACCGCAAGAAATAATACTCAAATGTTATCATGACACAAGCCTATGAATTGTAATACATCAACATATTTGCATTTATACATGTGGAGATAGCTACTAGGAAAACTATGCATGAAATCTAATGAAAAAGACTCAGTTCAGTGTGTTCGCGTTCGTGTAGCGTTCGTAAACGCGTTCGAACGAAAATGAAACAGAATGCTCACGTTCGAGTAGCGTTCGTAAACGCGTTCGAACGGAAATGAAACAGAATGCTCACGTTCGAGTAGCGTTCGTAAACGCGTTCGAATGGAAATGAGACAGAAAGCTCACGTTCGTATGGCGTTTGTTAACGCGTTCGAACGGATACGAGACCTGACACATAATAAGGCAAAAACACATGCGCGTTCGAGTTGCGTTCGTAAACGCGTTCGAACGGGAACAGACCTGACGTATGAAATGAGACGCAATACGTAAACACAAAATAAAAGGGGCGCGGCGAAGTACTGCCATAAAGGTGACCTTTTGGGGCTCTTGATCTCTCAAAGAGAGGACCTTTAGACCAACATACTAAGCCCATGCGCATCACGTCACACGTACAAGACTAGAACCAATCATATCAACCAAGTATGCCCGATTGAACACATCTCACATCCAATCTGAACACACGTCAACCGGCGCGGCAAAGCATCGTGGAAAAGGGGGCTTTTAGCCCCTCCCCATAGGGAATCTCACATCACACTTACTAAGCCCATGCGCTCGATTGACTTATACATACGAAAATAAAGATCATAATATCAAACTAAGTATGCTCGATTGAACGTATCTTGCGTCCAACCGAACATACATCAACCGGCGCGGCGGCGAAGTAATGTCACGAAGGTGGCCTTTTCGGCTCTTTGTCTCACAAATGGAGGACCTTTGGACTAACTCACTAAGCCCATGCGCTTGGTTGAATCATACAAAAATACACAACATATTGAATTCAAGAGAAAATTAAATAAACAAAAAGCAACACAACGAAAGAGAGATGGTGCCGTTTACTCAAGCGGTACGTGGAGTTGTGGCCCGAGTACAGATCATATTACCGTCCATTCGGAATTGGCTATGAAATTTATGTCCGGGTTTCCATCCGATATACCGCGAGAGTTGACACATCTCTCATTCATCTAATGCCCACAACATGATACATCTCATAATTCATGCATATTTATATACTCAAAAATCACAACACACATTTCAACATTACAATCATACAAGAAATACTTAATAAATAATGCGGAAAAGGAAAATAAGTGTGAAAGATACCCTCAGGTCTAACCTTTTAAGCCGTCTCTCGGACTCACGTTCCACGAAGATCGAAAGGGGGGTAAAGCTCCGCAACTTTTCTGGTCCGCTGGTTCAACGTCCTAGCTCACTGCTCGCTGCTTTGCTTATTGTTCGAACTCCGTTCTGCTCCTATTCGGCTCCTGTTTTGCTGCTCACTGCACGGGCTACCTGTTTCAATGTTTTCAAAGAACTATCCAAGTTGTGTGGGTTCTTAGTGCAATTAAAAGTGATTATTTTTTAAGATTATCTATGTAGTTTTCTAAGTTACTGTTTTTTAAGGATTTGGGCTGCTGTGTTTGTGTGGTTTTCGGTGATGTATGGAGGTTTAGAGGGGCTGGTTTTCGGTGGTGATTAGGGGTTGTTTTGGTGCTTGTAGTTTCGGTGGTGATTAGGGTGATTACTTGTGGTAGATTCGGCTATGGAGGGGATGGTTGAGGTTCTTTTGTTCTCTTTTCGTGTGTGTATGAAGTGTTTTCTCTTTTTGTCTGTTTTGGGTGTGTAGAGAGAGTCTAGAGAGATTTCGAGAGAGCTTGGGTGTGAATTGTGTTGTGTGAAGGAGACCAATGGCCTTGGTTAGGGGTTGTTTATATAGAGAATGGTGGCTAGGGTTTACAAGGGAAGGGATCTTGTTTCCAAATTAGGAGAGATGAGAAAGGTATCCAAGATTGAGGGGGGACAAGATATTTTATATTAAGAAGTTGTAATATTTAATTTGTGTTGGTTTAGGAATACAAATATTTTATATTGGTAAATATCTTATTAGATTAGGAAGTCAAATATGTGATTGGCTTTAATGGTTAGGATTGATTTTAATTTGGTATGATTATATTTTGATTTAGTATGTGATTTGTTTAATTTAGGCATGATTTTAGTTTAAGTTGGTAATTGTTTATTTTAATTGGTAAATGATTTAAATGTTTTATTTTAATGTTTAATATTTAATTTAATATTTAATTATTTAATTTGGGATGTGTTTTATGGGCTTTGGGGAGCTAAATGGGCTGGGTGTGAGGCTAGCAGCAAAACCAGAATTACCGACAAGTTCGAACGCTCCCTCGAACGCTACACGAACGCCCGCAATCTGTTTCCTGTTCGAACGAAGTAACGAACGCAGCACCAACGAAGACAGTGAGCTTGCTTATTCTGAATTTCCCCTTCCGATATCCGTTTCCCCCGCGCTTCCGTGACTCAAAAGGTAGTTGTCTCTAAATAAGACTCCTCATCGGGTTTCATGTGTAAAATGCAGTGCCTACAGTCGCCCCCACTTTGATGGGACTTGTGTAATGTGCAACAGTGACAATCCTATCAAAGTTATGCAATGCATTTCTACTTACCTGGCTCGCCAGCTGTCACTTGACTTACCATGTGTTGAGTTGCGTTGATTTGGTGGTGAGGTGCTGCGACCCTGGTTCATTCCTGAAGCGAGCTGAGGGTCTTGTTCCCATTTTGAGCTGAGGGTCTTGTTCCCTGAATTGTTGAGTATTGGGTTTTGTTCCCGTGGGTCTTGTTCCCATTTCGAGCTGAGGGTCTTGTTCCCTGAATTGTTGAGTATTGGGTTTTGTTCCCGTGGGTCTTGTTCCCATTTTGAGCTGAGGGTCTTGTTCCCTGAATTGTTGAGTGTTGGGTTTTGTTCCCGTGGGTCTTGTTCCCATTTTGAGCTGAGGGTCTTGTTCCCTGAATTGTTGAGTGTTGGGTTTTGTTCCCGTGGGTCTTGTTCCCATTTTGAGCTGAGGATCTTGTTCCCTGAATTATTGAGTGTTGGGTTTTGTTCCCGTGGGTCTTGTTCCCCATTTTGAGCTGAGGGTCTTGTTCCCTGAATTGTTGAGTATTGGGTTTTGTTCCCGAACTGTGCTGACATGAGGTTTTCTTCCCCTTGAGCTTTATTCTCAAACTTATATTGATATGAGGCTTTCCTCCTCTGGGCTTTGTTCCCTGACTGTACTGAATGTGGGCTTTATTCCCGAACTGTTGCGATGATGGTCCATTTCGAACCGTGCTCCATTTTCGGAGTGCCATTCCCGGCTTGTTCATTCTTGAACTGCCCATTCCCGGACCATGTCTCCATTCTCGGAGTGTCATTTCCGACTTTGTTCTTCTTGAACTGCCCATTCCTGACCATATCTCCATTCCGGAGTGCCATTCTCGCAGAACTGATCTGATGTAATGTGGGCCTCGACCCTGGGATTCATTCCCAAACTGTGTTTGATGTGGGCCTCGACCCTGGGACTCATCCCCAAAACTGATTGCTGAAGTGGGCCTCGGCCCCAACTGCTACTGACATGGGCCTCGCCCCCAGATTGATACTGAATGTGGGCCTCGACCCTGGGATTCATTCCATTGGGATTCATTCCCGAAACTCTGCTATTGTACTGTTACTACTTCTGCTTGCTTCTGTTGGCTTGCATTTGACGCTTTCTCTTTTCTCCTCTGAAACCTGTTATTACCAAACAGAACAACACAAAAAGAATGCGAATATGTTACGTGTATGCATGCATGCATGATTGGGTTTCCTATCCCGTTAGGTTAGGTCTTCTGCCATTCTCTTGGTGACTGCTCGGTTTTCTCTCCCTCGGGTAAAGTATTGCTTTATTCTTTCTTTCCAAATTGATCGGCTTGGTGAACTCATTCCCTTCTGACAGTCTCATTGCCCCATTTCCCTATTTCTGAATGGCTATCTCATATTTTCTGTTTTCTTATTCTGAGGATTCCCCGAGTTCTAAATATCGCTGAGTATCATAGTACTAAGGCTTAATGCTTTTCTCAAATATACTCATGTTGCAGAAGAGATTCAGCGAAATGAACGTCTTTATTATCATAAAAAGGTTCGAACAAGTAGACAAAACCAATGTCTTTATTAAAAATGCAAGATCAAATAAACTAGGAGGAACAGCTCCATCATTCGCAGCATTGCCTTCTCCCTTGACCTATGGTCCTTCGTTGTCATCCATGTAATAAGCTTGGTGGTGGAGGGTTTTGAGGACAAAGGTTTCGGGTAGGCCAGAGTTGATCATGTAGGTGGGTGGTGGAACAAAGTGGTAGTTTGGTAGAGGGTTTCTGTGTGTGTCAGGTTGTTCTTTCTCTGGGTCGGGTATTTTGTGAGCATCGATGAGGTTTTGGATTTCATGCCTAAGGCGGGGGCAGTTGTCAGTGTCATGACCTTTTTGCTGGTGGAAGTGGCAATATTGGCTCAGGTCGAAGTAGTGTGGCACAGGGTTTGGGATTGGTCTAGGGTCTAAAGGCTTCAGGAGTCCTTGTCCTTTCAACTTCTCAAGCACCCTTGATATAGGTCTACCAAGATTGGAGAACCGCCTATTTCTGACGGTAGCGACCTCTGCCGTAGTGGGCTTGGTCTCAAAATGCCCTCCAAAAGTTCTTTTATTCTGGCCATAAAACTTTTTGTTTTCAGCCTCCTCTTCTTCGATATCCATAACAGTCTCTCTCAACTGTCGGAAATCCACAATCATGGAGGTCATTCTCCTCAGCTTGCCATAAATTGAGGGCTTAGTACCCTTGATGATCATTTTGATCTGGTCCTTTTCTGAGGGCCGGGTCTGCATCTTCAGAAGCTGGCTCCTCCAGCGGTCCACATACCCTTTGAAGCTCTCCTCCGGCTTCTGCTTAGTGTTCTCCAAATCTCGGAGTGACAAATCAATCTCCAAGTCTGTAACATACTGCTTCAGAAAAGCATCAGCTAGTTCCTTCCAATCTTTCTTAACCTTCTTCTCAAGGCTATGATACCAAACCACAGGTGCCCCCTCGAGTGACATCCCAAACATCTTTTGGACTTGGCGCTGAGACAGGCCAACTGAACTCATAACAGACACATACTGACGGAGATGCACCCTTGGATCTCCATTCCCATTGAACTTAGCCAAATCCGGCATCTTAAACTGCGCTGGCAACTGCTCCTCGAACTTCATTGTCTCATAGTCTAGCAAATCTTCATTCTTACCCCTCATCTTGCGGGTAACGGATTCAACCTGCTCCCTGAGTTTCTGTATCTCGGCCTGAGACCCAATTACTCTGTCTGTTGCATACTCTGCATTATCATCATCAAAAGCGGGTATATCACCCCCCAACCCATTCGGGGCTCCTCCTCGCCTTACATTCTCAGGATCTCCTCCGGCACGGGGCATAGCCATATTAGTCATGGCAGTAGTCAAGGCTTGCAACTGTTCAGTAATCTTGGCGAAGCCATTTTCCAACTGATCTATCCGGGATACCTCAGTATCTGATTCACTCATGTCTGTTCTCGGTATTTTGGTGAGTCTTCCCTTTTTTTCTAACCCAACGGGAATCTATGATGGCTTTCAGAACACAAGGGTTAACATGATGTATGTATGCATGATGTGCATAAGAATATATAACATATATTAAATCAAATAAAATTCTCAAACAAATCGGCCTATTATCATTTTAGAAGCTTTTGGGACAACTGTCATAAGAGTGAACCCGTCCCAGTTTAAATGGCCTAACGAGTTCATGTCTTATGGCAAAGAGCCCAACTAATCCAAATGATAAAATTCCGAACACAATCATAAAATGGCCCATTGTTATTTAGAAACCTTTTGGCCCAATCGTCATAATGTGTTCTTGTTCCAGTTTAAATGGCCCAACAAGCCCATATCCCATGATAAATGGTCCAAATGGATCCAAACAACGATGTTCCCAAACACAAGTCATAAAAGATGATGCAAACATAACATAATATTTTTTTACAAAGTGGCCCATCAACATTTCAGAAGCTTTTGGCCTAATAGTCATAAGGTAAAAACTTGCCCCAGTTTAAATGGCCCAGCAAGCCCGCATTTCTGACAATAGTCCAACTGCATCCAAATGAGGATGGTCCACAAGCACATACTCAAGGAAATAATTGCTACTTTAACCATATAAACCAGTCTATGGGTGGATTTGCAAGAGTATGGACAAAGGCTCTCACTGGCGAAGGATAGCCCACAACTAGGTCTCCCCACTCAAGGGTTCAAGCGACCAAGTGAGCGTATCCCTTTTTATACACTAAGGTACGTGCCAATGAGCTATGGTGTGTGACGGACTGTCAAATGGATTTCCCGTTGTAGATCCCCCAGAGGGAAGGTGGAGCGAGGCTCACTTAAATACCCAAGCCTCTTAGGCTCTTATCGCTTGTTGTCAGGAATAAACAACGAGTCCTCCAAATTAGTCCATCACAAAGGCTACAAGTAGATGGCCATGTAGGTATCCTCACAGCTTTTCCTTCTAGAAAGGTAGTAAGTGAAGAAGACACCAAACCATTACCTAGCCTCAAAGTGCCCTTGATTAAACCCTCACTTATCCACTATAGACATGGCCAATTAAAACATAAATCCACTCATTACAAGACAATATTTCGGGGCCAATTCTCATGTCCCCAGTGGAGTCGCCAGACTGTGGACACAGGACCTGGGCGACGCCGTTCCTAGGCTCGCGGCCTAGTTTGGGAAGTACTGAATAACATGGAGTCGCCACCCGGTGTGAACCGGGACAAAGATTTAAGGCCGCACTCACCCCTCGCAAGGGAAGACCTCAAACCGTTGGGTTCGGAATGGTCCCTTACTTATGTCACTTGTAATGAAAGGATTCATGTAATAATTTAACTAAGTTTAAGTAACACTTATTTCCAATAGTATCATGC
>SKCR01015594.1:0-40973 GCA_019454045.1 Zanthoxylum bungeanum
TTATGAGTTATTTATAAAACCACAATCATATGGTAGAGTAATGTTTAACATGACCTTTTTGCTAATTATGCATATATAGCTAAAAACGTTGAGGTATTAGAAATGAGAAATAGGGATCATGTCAAGTCAATTCAAGAAGTCACATGTCATATCTTTAATTCAAATACCAGCTCTGCAAGAATGTCTTCATGACCAAGTTAGTTCTATAAACACCTTCAAGAGACCAAATCCAAACCCATAATCCCAAACCTACAATTCTAGTTGGAGAAACTATCCAAACTTCAATTGGAGGAATGATAATCAAGCACAACCATTGTCACAACCTCTCCAGGTATACCGAAATTTCCAAAATTCTCAAAACTATGCACCATATGTCGTACCACCTAGGAAAACTCTTGAGGATACCTTGCACACATTCAATGAGAAACAGGAAGCCATCAATAACAAAAATATGCAAACATTGATTGATCTAAAAGATATTTTTTTTTCCAAAATCACATCTCCATTGACTAATCATGAGAAATGAAATTTTCCTGCACATCCACAGCCAAACCCCAAGAGTCATCAAAACCCTCATGAGGGTAGTTCTGGTAGTAAACACATAGACCAAGTCAAATCTGTTATTACTATTCGTAGTGGTAAGGTCATCCAAATACCTATTCTTGAACCTCGCGAAGATTCAGCTTCTGATGGTAAGGAAGGGGTTGATGAACCATTACTTATCGTTGATGATAATGATTTGTCTCATGCGCCTCCATTTCCTCAAGCATTGAAAACAAAGAAATTGAAACATTCCCCAGAGATATGAAATATTAAAACAATTGAAGGTAAATATTCATTTGTTAGATGTCATCCAACAAATACCATCTTATGCCAAATTTCTGAAAGACTTGTGCACCGTTAAAAAAGACACCAGGTAAGAAAGAAAACTTTTCTAGCTGAACATGTAAGTTCCATTCTCTCAACCAATAATGCACCGAAATAGAAAGACCCTAGTTGTCCAACTATTTCATGTATTATTGAAAATCACAAAATTGAACATGCATTGCTTGATCTCGGAACTAGTGTCAATTTGTTTCCATTTTCCTTTACCAACAACTTAATATTTGCGAGTTAAACCAACTTCAACTAATTTTTTACTTGCTGATAGATCAGTCAAGGTACCGAAAGGAATTATGGAAGACTTGTGATTACAAGTCGATAAATTCATATATCATGTGGATTTTATTATCTTGGAAATATAACCTGTAGCAGACAGTTTTAAGCCAATTATTGTAATACTTGGTAGTCCATTTTTAGCAACAGTTTATGCTTTAATTAATTGCAGCAATGGAATCATGAATTTACCATTTGGCAATATGTCGTTGGAGCTTAATATTTTTAACATGTGCAAACAACCATATGATGAGGACAATGAAAACGAGAGCATGGAACTAATTGAACCAATTTTGGAGGAACATATTCATGAGAGTCTATTTGATTATATGGAAATTTGTATAACTAATTTTCTTGAATCAAGTACTTAAATAGATTTGGATATTCCTAATGATTTTTTACTTGATTCTACATAGGTATTGGAAGACAATAAAGAGAAATAAAATTCTGAGGAACTAAGAACACTTGAAGAAGAAAAACATAAGGAAGCACCCAAATTGGAATTGAAGAATTTTCCAGAAAGATTGAAGTATGCATTGCTTGGAGATGAAAAACTTATCATGTGGTAATTTCTTCCTCTCTCACAAGAGATCAAGAAGGTAAGTCGTTAAATGTGTTAAGAGAACATAAACTGGCAATTAGAAGGACTTTAAAAGATATAAAAGGCATTAACCCTTTGATATGCACACACATAATACATTTAGAAGATAATGCCAGGATATATCATCAACCCCAAAGAAGATTAAACCCTCACATGAAAGAAGTGGAAAAAACAGAAGTCCTTAAACTTCTTTATGTAAGTATTATCTACCCTATCTCTGATAGTAAGTGGGTGAGTCTTACACAAGTTATGCCAAAAAATTATGGAATAACTGTCGTAAAACATGATAAAGGAAAATCAATTCCAACTCGAATCATATCTAGTTGGCGTATGTGTTTTAATTATAGAAAATGAAATGACGCTACTAGAAAAGATCATTTTCCTTTACCATTTCTTGACCAAATTTTGGAAAGAGTAGCCGGATATCCCTGCTACTGCTTTTTTGATGGTTACTCAGGTTATTATCAAATCTCATTACTTTAGAAGATCAGGAAAAGACCACATTCACATGTCCTTTTGGAACATTTGTATTTAGGAAAATTCCATTTGGACTTTGTAATGCACCAACAATATTCCAACGATGTATGTTAAGCATATTTTGTGACATGGTTGAACAATGTTTAAAGGTTTTTATGGATAATATAACTATTTTTGGGAACTCATTTGATAATTTCTTGAATAATATAAAAAATATTTTGAAAAAATGTGATGAAAAAATGAGTTGTGTTAAATTGGGAAAAATTCCATTTCATGACTGATTCAATAATTGTTTTGGGTCACGTTGTGTGATTTAAGAGTATTGAGGTTAACAAGGCAAAAATAGAGGTGATCTATAAATTTCCACCGTAAAAAATAGTCAGGGAAATCTGTTTATTCTTAAGACATGTGGAATTTTATATGAGGTTCATTAAACACTTTTGTATCATATCCAGACAATTGTGTTACCTCTTATTGAAAGATACAACATTTGAATGGACAGAATAATGTCAAAAATCATTTGAAAAGATTATCAGTCTTTTAACTTTTGCTTCTATCATGCACTCCTCTGATTGGTTTTTTCCTTTTGAGCTAATGTGTGATACCAGTGATAATGCAGTTGGCGTTGTATTAGGACAAAGAAATGAAGGTAAGAAATATGTAATTTATTACGCAAGTAGAACTTTAAACAGTGCATAAATGAATTACATTACCACAGAAAAATAACTACTTACTGTAATATTTGTATTGGACAAATTTCGATCATATTTAATTGGTTCATCAACCGTTGTTTATTCTGATCATGCTACTATTAGATATTTGATGTCTAAACAGGATGCAAAGCCAAGATTACTACGGTGGATTTTGTTACTGCAAGAATTCAATCTCACAATCAAGGACAATAAAGGAGTAGAAAATATGGTTGTAGATGATTTATCGAGACTCACAAATGATTCATCAATTGACACAACTCTTATCAATGACTTTTTTCCTTATGAATTTTTATTTTCTGTAAATACAATGCCTTGGTATGCTAATATTGACAATTTTCTTACAACATGAAAAATACCTCCAGACTGAAGGCGTCAAGACAAAAAGAAATTTTTGACCGAAGTCAAAAGATTTTACTGGGACGATCCATATTTGATCAAGTATTGTCTTAATCAGATTTTTCGACGATGCATATCGGAGAATGAGATAAGTGGTATTATTCAATTTTGTCATTCAAAAGCATTTGGAGGTCACTTCTCGTCTAAAAAAAATCGTTGTAAAAATCTTGCAGTATGGATTTTATTGGCCCACCTTATTTAAAGATACACATTGTAACATCCCCCTCTCGAGGATGCTATCGGCATGGATTATGATGTCCTTACTTCCTGAGCCTCTAACTCTCTGACTATGATCAACACAACAACTATATCTCAAATGTAAACTCATACATGAGACCATTTCCCAAATCAACAACATGAAGTGTACTCTAATGCTTATAATTGTTTACTTAATGCATTACACCATATAATCCTGTCATGGACACTTTTTAACTTTTACACACACAAACATTACTATACAAATGTCTGATACAAGACTTTACTTTGACTCTGACTGAATTATATTTTTGGCTGGACCTGGTGGACTCAAAAACCCTAGTGAGTGCCATCAATATTCGTCCTCTTGAGCTCGTTTGAACGATCTAGTGAGTGGGCAATTTCACATGGAACTAAAATACTTAATAAAATGTCCATTGTTCTGAATTCAAAAATATTTATGAAAACTCTTTCTCATCTGAAAAAAATTTTCTATCTATGAAACTTCTCTGGAAATTATTTATGTTTGTAAAACTCAATTCTCTTGAAAACTCTGTCATAAAACTTATCATTTCTGAAAATCATATCTCTGAAAATCAGTCTCTGAAAAATCTGTCACTGAAAATCTACCTCTGAAAATCTAACACATGGGGTATTACGTATAACCGTCCCCTCATACGCCTAAACTAGTGGTCTTAGGGTGTTGCGTCTCGCTGTCTGCAAGCCACTGAACTAGAGCTAGGTGTGCTGATTCATGTTATTACCCTGCCCCTGAACCTAGGGTCTAGGGGCGTTACATATTGTCTTCCTCATATCTATGAATCTAGGATCTAAGAGTGTTACGTATCGTCGTCTCTCAAATCCTGCTTTACATATGCACATGTTATATCCGTCAATTCCATAAGTTACATCTGAGGTGGGTTTTCCCCCATGCCTCCAAAAATCAAATATATGTCTGTCAATTCCAGAAATCTCTAGATTGGGTTTTTCCCCAAATCTCAAAATCATAAGGAAATCATACTTTTTTAAAAAATCAAAATTTCTCAAACATTCTTAATCATGAAATAACTGAAAATCAACTTGTCTAGTGCCCTATATGCTTAAAAATATGTCTCAATTCAAAATCAAATAAGTAAATATCAATTTCAAAGAGAAAAGAAACCACTCACATATTTAGAATCTGGCTGACACTTCTTCCGTTCATTGATGAAAATTATGGTTTCTGCCGATGATCGATAATCGGTAAACTTGGTTAGAATATAAGTCGTGGAACAAGCTTCAGAACTAAACTAAGTTTCTTAATTCAACTAATATATAATCACCACATGATGTATTATGCTTGTGAAATGTCATAATACATGTATATGAGATGATACGAAACCCTTAGAGTGGTCTTTAACATCCTAAGTTGAAACTGAAATGATATGAAACTGTTTTGTCTAGAGTCGCGACTCTAAGTGTGGCGCTTCATGATGCCTACAAGATCAGACCTGAGGCAGAGCCTCTATTTGTTACGTATCATGAGGCTAGATGTTGAGCATCGCGATGCCCACACAATCAGAACCTAATCATAGAGCCTTTTTTTGATACACGTCGTGACGTTGGGTGTTGAGCGTCGCGACGCTAGCCCGATTTTAGAGCCTAGCACAAACTCTTCAATGACATACCCAATCAATCCCCACACCCTTAAGCTAAAACCAACACATAAGTACTTTACAAACTTTACTAAGTATACATCTGATGTATGAATTTACTCAGACTTTGACTGAACTTTGTATTTGACTTGACCTGGTGGACTCAACACCCTAGTAACTGCCATCAATATCCATCATTTTGAGCTCGTCCTTTGAGTAACCTGCAAAATAGAAACACTAAGAGTGGGGGGTTAGATCGTTTGAATGACCTATTGAGTGGATGATTTAAAATGAAAACTGAAATACTTAAAATTCATTGTTCTAAAACTGAAACCTTTCAAGAAAGCTATATTTTCTGAAAACCCCTTCTTTTTGAAAATCAGTTCTCTCTCTGTGTAACTTTCTGGAAATCTTTATTTTTGTCAAACTTTAATTTTCTTATAAAATAGTTTCTTGTGAAAGCTCTTCTATAAAACCATTATTTTGAAAATCATGTGTCTGAGTATCTGTATAAAACCTAACGTATGGGGGCGTCATGTATTGCCGTCCTCTCATATGCCTAAACTAGTGGCCTTGGGGCGTTACGTATTGCCGTCTCCCAAACCACTGAACTAAAGTCAGTTATGCAAATCCATACCATTGGGGTGTTACGTATCACCGTCTCCCTAGCCTTGAAATCTCGGATCTATGGGCGTTATGTATCATCATCCCCCTAGTCCTGCTCTACATGTGTACATGTCATGTCCGTCAATTCTAGAAACCATAAATTTCAGTATCTGTGCCAAGTTACATCTGAGGTGGGTTTTCCCCATGCTTTTAAAAACCATAAAATCATGCTTTTCAAATTAAAACTTTCTAAAACATGCTCATTCATAAAAATAGCTGGAAATCATTTCGGCTAACGCCCTATGTACTGAAAAGTAAGTCTTACATCAAAAGCAATTAAGTAAAATCAATTTGAGAAAAAAAGGTCCACTCACTGATTTGGAACCTGGTTGGTACTATTTCGCTTGCCAAAGGAAATTGCGGCTCCTGCGATGATTTATAATTGATAAACTTAATTAGTATACAAGTCATGAATTATGCTTATAACATAACGTAATGTGTGTATATGCCCTGATATGAACCCATAGTGCGGCCTCTAACATGCTAAGATGAAACTGGAATGGCTAAAATTATTTTCTAGAAAAACTGGTCACGCATCGCGACACTGGCCTAAGGGCATCGTAACACTTACCCAAGTAGCTGAGACAGTGAGCATCTGATAATTCTGCGTCACGATGCCAGGGTTTGGGTGTTGCGACTCCCACACGTGTTGCAATGCCAAGAGTTAAGCATCATGATTTCCTAAAAATAAAACCCATGCAGAATGTTTCCTCTGAGGTGCGTTTTTCCCCATGCCTCCAAAAAATCATCAAAATCATTCTTTTAAAATCAACATTTTCTAAAACATTCTTATTCATAAAATAACTGGAAATCATTTCTGCTAACGCCCTATGTACTGAAAAGTAAGTCTCAAATCAGAAGAAATTTAGTAAAATCAATTTAAGAAAAAGGTCCACTCACTAATTTAGGATCTAACTGGTTCTACTTCGCTTCGTCGAAGAAAATTACGGTTCCTGCCAAAAAGTTTTGTGTGCTTGGAACTTGAGAATCATCACCCTTTCATCAAAGTTTGCATGAGGAAGAGGAAATTTTTTTAAAAGCTCTCTTACCCTAGCTCACTTTTTTGGCTTGAGAAAGAAGAGGGAATAGTGTCATTTTTATAGGTAAATGGGCTGATTTTTGTAATGAATTGGGTGGCTAGGATGGTGCCACATCACCCAAGTCTAGGTCATTCTCGAAATTACTATAGCATCCAAGAAAATCTCAATTTTCGACCTACTTCTGATACGAATTTGGACAAACGTCCAACACAAAAGTTGTTGGTCTCGGTCTTAGCTTAACAAAAATATAAAAATCAGAGATATTATGAAAATGTTATACCTCAAATACTAAGGGCTATTCGAATTGGTACATAAAATGAATTCTGTATCGGAACTGCAAATGACTTGTCAAATGTCCGCCAAGTAATTTCACGAACATATACGCGGTTGAGCATAATTATATCATGTATCACACCTTCTATAACTTAGTAGCCATCAAGATTATCAAGGTGTTACAATAATTTAACACATATACTTTATTTATTTAATTTCAGCCTTATACTTCTATAAACTACAAAATGGCCCTACACTTTTGAAAATTATGAAACAACATCTTATTTCAATATTTGCATATTAGCCTAAAATTTCTTGATTTCAATTTTTTATCCATAATTTCTTAAATTATGAATTTACCCCAAAAGTTTAAGTACTTAACATTTAACATTTAAGTCTTAAAACTTACTTCTATATAATTTGCCCTTAATTCCTCAATACTTTAAAATGTGTGACCCATTAAGTTCTTTCTAATGTTGGCAATGGAGATAATTATAGATTTCATAAGTTAGATAAATTAATCTAATCAATTTATCATTAATTAACTTCTTAATTAAGAAACTAATTTCCTTATATGAAGGGCGACATCGAACAATGTATCATGACCCCCAATTGAGAAAGAATACTAACTTTAGTGAAATCTATTCTGTATATGATTATCATATGATTCAATTGTTTCGCCTCATACATATCATGTCAATGATTCTAGAATATGGAAAATATCTACTCTATTAAATCATGATTATTAGAACTTTGACTCACAATAGCCATGAACTTATATTATCACTTATATCAAATTATGTCTCTTGGGATACCGAGTCTATATCATCCAGAGCGGCGAATCATTTATTGATCCACAACCTCCTTATGTTTTTTATAAGGCCCAATCTTAACCTTATGCACTATCTCACTATGGACGAAGAATGTGTAATGTCAAAGCATATATGATCCACATACAAGGCACCATTGAGACTTCAAGTCTATGGATTAGTCATACTATCGTAGCTAAGATAAATCCCATAAACATGTAGATTACACTCTATATGAATTCTCAAGCAGGTCAATTCGATGTACTTATTCTCCAACAAGTATCCATATGTTAGACTAAGTGAACACATTCACTAGTACCTTATAAGATAAGCTACATTGCTTCCTGGTGAAGCAAACATAACATATGTCGATTTAAATTAGATTCATCAATGTCCTAGAGATGATAATATTATGATCCATAAATTAAACTTAATTTAATTCCTCTGATAGTCATTATAAGGACTTTATATTACAAACAATCAAAATTAATTATAAACAATACTTATAAATAAACAGCCAATTTTATTAATCAATAGAATAATATGAAATTACATATTTACCCCTATTAGATTAAGACATATAACCACCAACATCTATCGATAAATAATAGAAAGATATAAGAATCAGTACACTTAACATTTAAATTTTCTTTAAATTTGAGATCTTAATTTTAGGTTCCAATCAATCGGAGGTGTTAACCGTCTTCAACACAACCTTTGAGTTTTTTTTTTCTTTAATAATTCAAACTCGAGTGCCAATAAGAAAATGTTTAAATATACTCGGTCCTAGAGACAGCAAAACCAAATGACACCATGACCGGCGTAAACACACACGTATAACGCAAGCGCACGTATCGTTCATGTAGTATAAAAATATCGATCCCACGAGGACTTAATTCCTACTGTTGTTATTAATTATTGAATCTATTTATTTACAAATATCTAATTGAGGGTGAAGAGAATGATTGCTTGATTGATTTGGTTGATTGTAGTTTTGCAAAATAAATAAATAAATAAATAAGACAAAAGAAAATACTAAGGAAAATAACAAAAGACACAAAGATCTAGGGTTGTGAATCATTTTAATATCTTTTAAAAGATGAAGTGATTATTTTATGTTTGTGTAATAAATCAGTTTACTAACCTGGAACACGAAATTATACAAAAGCCTATGTCGATGGTCAGACTCAAATACCCAATTTAACCCAAGTGAACCATATATCTATGTCAACCAAATTATCTGGATTCATTAAGTTTAAGTTCCAATTATGGCTACCCCTGCCCGACAGGTATATGTCTATCCTGTAAGAAAATCTATTAAAGGGTTATCTATCCTCAAGGAAGATCGTGGGCTATTAAGTCTAAGGTTGAAACCTAAATTCCCTATGTCTAGTTCATTTTAGATTTACCACATCAATCTTATTGGTGATCAGACAACAAGAAGCATTAAGCTTAAGACTTAATAAGTAAACCTTTAAATTACCCAAACTATAAAATAACCCCTTATAAAACGGTGATATTAGAATTCATCACAACCCCAGATAACTAACACATAACTAGGGCTAGTAAAGACTTAAAAGTAAAAGACATAAAGTAAAAATGCTGAAAAGTAAATTGCTGAAAAGTAAATGACGGAAAGTAAATGCTGAAATTAAATACTGAAAATTAAATGCTGAAAAGTAAATGCTGGAAGGAAATTACTGAAAAGTAAATGCTGAAAAGTAAATTGCTGAAAATATATTGCTGAAAAGTAAATGCTAAAAAGTAAATGCTGAAAAGTAAATGCTGAAAAGTAAATTGCTGAAAAGAAAATGCTGAAAAGTAAATTGCTGAAAAGTAAATAAAGTAAAAGTACAATAAAAGAAAATGCTGAGGTAAAAGGATCCACTTTTATTATTTCTATTTTAGATATCTCACTTAATATAATATATTAACTTTGCATGATAATTACCAACCAGCCATATATGCGGTATCCAGATTAAGTCAAATTAATAATTAATTACCAACAGACCAATCAGGCGGTATCCAGTTTAGTCAGGTTAAGACCAATTTAAATAATTACCAACCGACCAATATGGCGGTAACCTCGTTAAATCAGGTTTTAACTAGTTTATATATTATAATTAAGGGAGATTAATCTAAATATTAGTAATATACATATTTACACACATATAACTCCAATGAAACAATCATGCAAACAATTAACTGGACTTCAAGTGTTCATCGCATGGAATACATATATGGTCTCACGAACACTCCAGATCTGAGACAAATCTGTTAAAATAAACATAAATAAGCGGTCAAAATCAGTGTTACTCAGAATTCTTGACTCAACTATACAAACTTTCGAATCATCCCGGAAAATCCAAATCGTGTCATTTTTCAACAATTACAATTTCGTTACTTATCCAATATAACATATACATAACGTTTCCAATTAAAATTTAGAAAACCTTTCGAAATGTCTGAAAATGTTGCTGATGAATCCAAACTATTTCGGGTCTTTTCTGTTTCACTCAGAACACATCTAATAATCATATTACATTATTATACATTGTTCTATATCAATTCAATATCTCAATATATAAATGACAGATTTTCATAAATTCTTCTGTAAAAGCTTTCGATAATGCTACGGAAATCATGGACCCTCCGAAATTTTTTGAAACCATCTACACATTATCATATCATCATACTTAACTCATATATATTATTTTTCATCAAAACATATGCACGTGCAAAATCTAGTTTTACCAGAAACTCGTTTAACTTGTCGGATCAATCTAATTCGCTCAAGTTTCGCTCGGATTCTACCAATAACTTATATTCAACATATTCTAGAAAATCAATGCAATACACATCAATACATAACTCTACAACATTACTGGAAGTATCTAAATGTGAATTAACTTCACCAAAATAATAAGATTTTTACAAGAAGGTCTTACCAAGATTCCGAGAGCATAGACAGACACCCAATGCCCCTATAAACGCATTGGTGCTGCCGAAATTTCATTTAGATGTGTCGAGCTATGCCTCCACAAACTGTTAGTTTTACCTCGTTTTGCATGCTACCAAGCATGGAACGGAGAAACCATAACCCCCTCTTGTAGTGCTTTCCTAAGACTTCGATTGGGCGGGTGGTGTTGGTCTCTAAGACAATCCAAGATCAATATAAGCAATGAAAAATAAAGTGAATACATAAAGAAGTATGGCGGAATCATACTTACAATGAGCGGTTTTAGGATGCGTCAAATACAAAACTTTTTCTCCTCCAAGTTTTCGGCCAAGCTCAAGATCCAAGCTCCAAGCTTTGTCCTTTGATTCCAAGCTTTTGGGATGGTTTCCCTATCATCTTGGATGATTCCTTGATGTGCTAGCAACTTGAAAAATTTGCAACAAAGTTTTCTTAATCTTCCTTGCTATTCTCGGCAATGAGAGGCAAAGAGAGGGAGAGGATTTTCGGTAATCAAGAGAAGAGAGGGAGATGAAAATAATGACTTGTGTATCTTGTTTTCCAAAAAAAAAAAAATATCATATACCAAAACTAAAATTTTGGTAAAAGTCAATCAAGCCATCATGCTTTAGGAAGTGTGTTGAACAAGTTTTCACTAACTTCACCAAAACCCATCAACTGAAAGTGACTAATGTGACAAGTGATGTGACATGTGGGCCCCACTTGATTCAAAATGCAAATGGGCCCGCAACACATTCCGGGCTCGGGTTCGCTAATTCTGAATTAACGAAATTTCCGTTGCGACATAATTAAATCAAATTTAATTAAATAATTATGCCAAGTAAAATTACTATTCACGTCGCTCGTGAATTAATTCTAAATTAGTTCGTTTGTCCGAATTAAAATCTAATTTTAATTCCGCGTCGAAATCTAATTTTTGTTTAATATATCAAATATATTATTTTATCGATTAATTCCAAATTAATCGTTCTCTCTCTTCAAATAGTATTTTATCCTAGATAAAATCTCTCCGTAAATAATCCCAGATTAATTATGCTCGGATCATACGTATCGGTGAATCTTCGGGAAGCGACCCAAGAGATCCCTGGATATGTTGGCATTTAATCCGGTCGTTGGACTATCCGAACATATACGTACCTTGTACTACATTTTTACCGATTTACGAGACATGGTTGGCTTCTAGCAAAGCACTGTGCCTGCCCAATTCTCCAGAAATATTCTTAATGGAATATATAATCTGTGTCAGGCGTAGTATACGTAGTATTGCGTATTGCGATCCAATATCGGATGTCACATGCAAGGCCTGGGGCTGGAATAGTGTCTACCCCGTACAAAACATATATCAGATTACAAGCAACTAGTCTCTTTAATCAGATAATCATGACCATGTCATATTATCCCGATGGTTGCAACCATTTAGGGTACCAGTTCTGTATCCCTACGTGATCATCATCTCCATATGACTGAAGTGGTACTTCCTTCTTGACATCACACCCAATACACTACGATTCTCAATAAACCCATAAGAGGCGTACACAGAACCTGTTAAAGTCCTGGACGACCAAAACCAAAGCGTATTGATTGTCGCAAGTACTAGCGATGCAAGTCTCAGGTTAAGACCAAATACACCTACCCTGAAGCGGATTCCCTTAGACACATAGTCATACTACCAATGGGATTCCGCGGGGTCTATCCAGAGCGAAGCTGTTTCCGTACCATCGGTAAACACAACCTCCTATCACACTTGCATAAGTATCCAATACTTAAATATATGAGAACTATGCCGTTACACTTCCATAACACGCACAAGTGCAATACTAGTCTATTCCGCATTATCGATGTCCAATCTTGATAATACTACGACTAAGGATATTTAATGATTAAACCTTTATGGATTGATACTGTCTCATATCTTATAATCCAGAACTAATCACAGAGACTTTTACCATTTATATATTCAAGTAATCAAATTACAAAATGATAAAATGCAATTCCATTGCTACATAATTAATTGTACAAAAACCACAATGTCTTTTACAAATAGTGACACTATAGGTCATAATTGTCTAACAGGTGGTTCGACACGTGAATTGAAGTAATGGATCAGAATATTTACTGTCACGGATTCACCATGCGTGTGGGCTAGACCTAGGGTGCGTGAGAGGACGTACCACCCACCATCGGAAATGTCTTGATGAGAGTATTCTGTTGGTCGTGGCATGCGCCAGTGAAGGCGGTCGGAAGGTCGTCTGCTGGCTGTTCTCTGTTTCTCTCTTCCCAAAACTTTTGATGTGGTTATGCCATTGTTTGTAATTTCCAAAATTTCATCCTTTTGTAGATATTGTTTCGAAAATTAAGAATTGACCCTCAAAATTTACACTTTGGCCCCAATGTAAAAGTAATATTATAAATTACTAATTTCGAGGAATTTCTGATGAGCATTTCGAAAAGTATTCAATATGAAAGTAATCCGTCTCGGAAAAATAGGTCAAATGGTTTCCAAATCACCTCAATCAGAGTTTGTTTGCTAATTTATTATCGGGAAAGTAAACTTTCTCCATATATAAATATCGCATATCTAGTTCTTTCGAATTTCAAAATTTCTAATACAACTAAATTCCACTTCATGACATTCCAATATGTATTACAATACTCTAATTATTATTCTCCAGCATCGTCTTATTCTGAGATCCAAACTTCAATTCGACAGTATTCCAGAACTACTTTGAGACTCAAAATAATACACAAATAAATAAAAATCCTAGCATGCTCGAAGTGCCTCGCGGCTTCCACATATCTGCACCAGAAAACCACGTCAATAAGATAAATACATACGAAAGAGATATTAAGATAGATGAAGTCAACGATGCATACCTAGGTTGCCCTGTGCGGTTTGGTCAGAGGAAAGAACCCAAAGAGGGCAGTGCAAACACACTACCAATAGTCTCCATCAATACGGAAAATGTTGGTAGAAAAGCCATGCAAGGCCACTGCGAGGTCCTCTCATTCGATCTTAAGGCCAAAAAATGGAAATGGAAGAAGAAGCAGAAACTCTTTGGGCCTGGGGGCCCAAGTGTTAGAGCCATACATGCTTAACTAGGTACCAAATATGTTGATCAATTCCAATGTGGAGTATACGCAGGTCATTTTTCTGGAAGGAGGACCGCACAGAATCAGGGATGTCGGTGGCCGAGGTCCCCCCACCAGACCAAGTCAATCTTGAGGAAAAGGAACCAAGCAGTCATAGTTAGTCAAGATAAAACAAGAAACCAAGTTAGAACAGAGCAATAGAAGACTTACCATATCCCAAGTGAGCCCATTCAGTCGGGCTCGATGCACCTCTATATCATGGGACTCGAAGGATATCACAGTGGATGCATCCCATTGGGACAAGCGGGGAAAAATAACCTCCTCTCTAGAGATCATGAAATGGAGTACTGATTTCGAACTTATACGCCGAAGCTTGCAAATAATAGAAATCAAGGTCAGTAAACGGTTACAACAGAAAAGGTAAAATGAATGAAAGTCAAGACACATACCTTAACGTGGAAGCCATAACCTTGGATGTAGGAGTTGCATTGGAAACACTGGACTAGTCCCCGGTAGATGGCAGTCAAGGATGAGGATCTGCAGTCGAACTCCCAGACAATGTCCAGGTCACAGAGAGGAGGAAGAATGAAGAGAGCAACTGAGCTACCTGTGTCAGCAAACATAGTACAGCCGAAGGCACAAAGGATGAAGGAGTGAACAAGCTGGTCAATCTCCGATGAGAGAGTCAGAGAAACCTCTCCCAATGTGTTCACAACTCATCATAAGTAAAAACCCCAGAAACGCCCGGGGAACGAATCCCAATAGCCAATGGATATAATCACTCTGAAAAGTGGGAGAGTAAATATTGCATTCAAATTTGATGTGGCGGCCATCACAGGGGATGTCTGTCAGATAAGCAATGTATGTGAGTGTGATTTTCATCTCACCCACCGGAATATGAAAGGTGTGGGTAGTGTCCATCAACCTCTCTACTAAGCTTGTAACCCCCTCTTGTCGTGTTTTTACATTCAGTCAGAGATGTAGTGGATAAATAGTGTAAATCTAATGGTGTCAACTCGAGCCTTCACCACGAGGATTAGTCTGTTGTGCCACTACCGCCGCTGGCGGTTTTCTCGATGGCCTTCAGGTAGGAAGAAGTATCTAGAATATAAATAAAGAAATCGGGATATCAGACATACAGAAACAGCATAACAATAGTATCATAAGGTGTGAGGACTGGTCACAGCATATGGGAAGTCGGTTAGATATGCAAACTTTCAGCCTAAATGAAAAACCTTTGGCTGGATATACGATGGTCACCTGACCGGACATAGGGCGCTTGAATAAGGGACAGTTTCGGGGATAAATCGTACAACATCCTATCCACATTTTTTAGAGCCAAGACTAGAACTAAAACCTTGCTCAAGCTTGCTATTTATAGCAAAACTTAGGTAATTTTTTAATTAATAAAAGTTATAATCAACTTTTATGTGGGTTTAATCTAATTTTTCGAAATATGTATAATTAGGTGTGGTTAATCACTTTTTTTCTATCACTTTAATTTAATCCAATTAAATCAAGACAAAGTTTAATTAATAGATTAGTTATATGTCTACCACTATGATTTAATCCAATTAAATCAAGACAAATACACATATTATTACATATTTATAATTACCAAACTCTCCTCCAATGATAGAGATATTTATGAAATTATAACAAAGCCCTTGCGTGATTTTGAATTAATCTAATTAATTCAATTGGGCCAAAGTAAATAATTAATGGTATCCAATAACACTTAATTCTTTTAGTTGATAATTATAATATCAAATATTATTATTATCAAAACTTATCGGCTACCCAAATGCTCAACGAGTACACTTCATATTGTGGGACTCTCTAAGTTCAGACATGTTCGTCATATAAGCTTAGCTTATTTGTACGTAATTCAGAAACCTCCGAATTCGCGAAGAACACGAACGACCTTTCTGAACTATACAAGCCGAGGTTATCATATATGTTTAACAATCTCTCCGTCGTAGGCTATCCAAGTTATGCTTAGGAAACATAGATTACACTGTCAAGTTTCTGAGATGTACATCTCACGTCGACATGTCCACGATTTCAAAACACCATTTTTGATATATGAGATCCACCCTAGGTGATCGGATTTGGCCAAAGTGTTAAGAATCGTGACTTACTCACATGGACACCTTATGTTAGTGTCCTAGACATGCCAATGATCTCTAAGGAATGATTTGTGTGTGAATAATCTAAAGTAAGTTACATAAATTACTTACATGGTGGAAGTTCAAAACATTTTCATGGATGTAGAAGCTCCAAGCCCTCTTTTAGTGTTTCCGACACTTGGGTGAGTCTCACTATCACCTTGTTTCACTCCTTAATGTGCTAGCATACTTGAGTTTTGCAACAAAAAACCAGGGAGAGAAGAGAAGCTCACGTTTTTTGTGAGGAAGAAGAGATAATAGGTGCTGTGAATAGTAACCATATCATGCTTCCAAAGTTGATTTGTTAATTTATATTAAGTTTGTGTGTTGAATTGGTTTGAGTGTTTTAAAAGCAATCCAAGCTTTACACTCAACAAATCAAATCCAAAATCAAGCCTAACTACTTCCATCATTATTCAAACAAATGATGTAAGTGAATTGGGTCCCACCACTTTTAAATTCCAAATTTAAGTCGGCTAACTCAACACGCAACTTCGCTCGGGCCCGGTTTCATTTAATTCCGAAAAAATGAATTTTCCATCACGACGTAATTAAATCCAATTTAAATAAATAATAATGCCTAGCAAAATTATTACGAAATTCGCTTGCGAATTAATTCTAAATTAATTCGTTTGCCCGAATTAAAATCCAATTTTAATTCCACTTTGAAATCCGATTTCATTTAATATATCAAATATATTATTTAATCGATTAATTCCAAATTAATCGTTCTCTCTCTTCTATCCGAATTTTATCCCAGATAAATTATTGCCGCAATTAATCCTAGATTAATTTTCTCTCTCTCATAATTAATCCCAGATTAATTCTGTTCGAGTCAATTGTCATTGGTGAATCTTTGGGAGGCGACCCAAGAGATCCCTGGATATATTGGTAGTAAATACGGTCATCGGACTATCCGAATATGTGCGTACCTGATACCACATTCTTATCGATTTATAAGACATGGTTGGCTTCTAGCAAAGCACCGTGCCTACCCAATTCTCCAGAAATATTATTTTAAGGAATATATAATCTATATCAGGCATAGTTTACATAGTATTGGATATTATGATCCAATATCGGATATCACATGCTAGGCCTGGGGCTGGAGTTGTGTCTACCCCGTACGAAGCATATATCGGATCACTAGCAACTCGTCTCTTTATTATCGGAAAGTCATGACCTAGTCATACTTTCCCGATGGCTATAGCACTATAGAGTACCAGTTCTATATCCCTACGTGATCATCATCTCCATATGACTAAAGTGATACTTCCATCTTGACATCACACCCAATACACTACGATTCTCAGTATACCCAGAAGAGGCGTACACATAACATGTTTAAGCCCCAGACGACCAAAACCAAAGTATACTGATTGTCGCAAGTATTAGCGATGCAAGTCTCAAGTTAAGACCATATACACCTACCCTAATTCGGATTCCCATAGACACATAGTCATACTACCAATGGGATTCGATGGGTCTATCCAAAGCGAAGCTGTTCCCGTACCATCGGTAAACAGAACCTCCTATCACACTTGCATGAGTATCCAATACCCAAATATATGAGAACTATGCCGTTAAGCTTCCATAACGTGCACAAGTGTAATACTAGCCTATTCCGCATTATCGATGTCTAGTCTCGATAATACTACGACTATGGATATTTAATGATTAAACCTTACGTGGATTAATACTGTCACATATATTATTAATCTGGTACTAATCACATGGACTTTTATCATTTATATATATAGGTAATCCAATTACAAATGATAAAAGAGTAATTTCCTTTGTCACATATTTAATTTTGTACAAGAACACCATGTTCTTTAGAAAATAGTGATGGTATGGGTCATAATTATCCAACAATCTTCCACTTGGCCTATAGCCAATCACTCAAGTGTCTAACACTTGAACTATGTACGGGTCGCTTCAAACTTCTGCTGAGAAATAGCTTTCGTCAGCGGATTTGCAAGGTTATCATCTGATACGATTTATTCGATCATCATATCGCAACGATGTATGATCTAACGAATCAGATGAAACAGTTGAAGTACATACTTGGATCGTTGATGAGACCGTGGTTCCTTAGCCTGTGATGTAGCCCAACTCAGCTGCTAACAGAACTACTCTTAATCCAATTAGGAATTTATAGATCCAAAATGCTTCTTTTGCTGCCTCAGCTGCAGCAATATTCCGCTTTTATTGTTTAATCGGCAATAGTATCTTGATTGGAAGATTTCCATCTCACTGTTCCATTATTCAAACTAAATATGTACCTTTATTGCGACTTACAGTCATCTTTATCGGTTTGGAAACTTGCAGCGGTGAACCCAGTCACATCAAGTTCTCATTTCCCCATATTCTCAGAAAGGATCCTTAGTTCATCCAAGATACTCAAGGATGTTCTTTACTTTAATCCAGTGACCATCACCTGGATTGGCCTGATTGTCACTCCATATGCTCAAAGCATATGAGACATCAGGTCGTGTACATTTTCATAATAAACGAGCTCTGGGAGAGTGTCAGCAGCTTTCTAGATCTATCCCAGTAGATCTTTATTCCTAGAATAAAGCCTACTTCTCCCAGGTTTTTCATGGAGAATTTTATGAAAGCCAAGCTTTCACCGATTATAGTATGGGAATGTTATTGCCGAGAAGCAATACATCATCAACATAAGGACAATGAATTTCAGTGCGCTCCCACTAACCCTCTTATATACACAAGAATCATCTTCATTTTGAATTAAATCATATACCATTATGATTACATCAAAATGATGGTTCCAAGAATTCAATGCTTGTTTCAATCCATAAATGTATCGATTTAACTTGCAAGCCTTGTTTGCATATTTTGGCATGACAAAACCGTCAGGATGTTGCATACAAACATCCTCCAAAAGGTTTCCGTTAAGGAAAGCGGTTTTGGAGTCCAACTGTCATATTTCATAAACGAAATATGTAGCAATAACAAGCATTATCTGAATGGATTTAATCATGGCAACAGGTGAAAAGGTTTCGTCGTAATCGACACTGTCGTTGACGATACCCTTTATGTACAAGCCTAGCTGCGTACATTTGTATGTTGCCATCCATGTCTGTCATCCTTGAAGACCATTTGCAACCAATAGGTTTAACGCCTTCGGGTGCATCAACCAGTATCCAAACATGGTTCGTATACATGGAATCCATTTAGGACTTCTTGGTACTTTTCCATAAAAGGAGTCGATACCTTGTATCACTTCCTCATACATAGTCGATCCATCTTCTTCAACAAGATTAATATCTACATGAGGTGAGATCAGAAACCCATATGCGGTTCTTGTGTATTTTAAGATTGTTGTACAGTTTCATCCCTGATGAACTATTAATGTTCCATAAGGGATTGATGCCTGGAATAGTATCACTCCGATTTTTACCGAGTTTTACTTTCCTCCCACTTACCATTGCATATAGGAATTCCTGTTAGGAAAACCGCATGGACAGCAACAAATACATTGTTCTCTTATGGGTTGTATAAGTACTATACTTTGGTTTCCCTAGGACAACCTAAAAATAGGCACTTGTCCGATTTGGGTTCTATTTTGGTATCATCCAAACGTTTAGAGTATGCCCAGCATTCCCAAATCTTCAGGAATGAGAAACCCGATTTCTTTCTTGTTCATATCTAATATGAAGTCTGTCTAACAGATTTTCATAGAACCTTATTCAAAATAAGTATTGCACTGTTTAATGCGTATCGTTAGAAGGAAATTGGTAGCTCATAGCGACTCATCATTAACCTTACCATGTCCAACTAAGTTCGGTTTCTCCGTTCGGTCACACCGTCCAACTGAGGTGTTCCGGGAGGAGTCCACTGTGAAATAATACCATACTCTTTCAAGTAATCTTGAAACTCATATGTTTAAGTATTATCCACCATGGTCCAACCGTAATGTTTTAATACTTTTACCGGTCTGTTTCTCTACTTTGTGTCGAAACTCTTTCAATTTCTCAAAAGTTTCCGACTTGTGTTTCATAAGATACACATAACCATGACGCGATGTGCCACATCGTAAAGGTTATGAAGTATTCATATCCACTTCTAGCCTAGCTAGATTTGGGCCCACTTACGTCACTATGAACGAGGGCTAACAGATCGGTGGCACTGGCAACTTTACCATGTAAAAGGTGTTTTAGGCACTTTGCCTAATAAACAAGATTCGTAGACGTCATATGATTTAAGATCAAATATGTCCATGTATCCATTCTTCAAAAGAATGGATATACAAGTCTTGTTAATGCATCTCAGACAACAATGCCATAAATAAGTCTCATATGATTTACTCAGTTTGAGCCTTTTTGTTTGTCATGTTATATGTTTGAGATTTATTTATATTCGAAATATAAATATTGTTATTCACATCTAATGTGTATATCTCAATATCATCTTTATAAACAAAACACCCGGTGTTGTGGAATATAAAGGTATACCCCAACGGGTTAAACTAGATAAAGAGACAATGTTCTTAGTCAAACTAGGTACATTAAACAGTCTTTTAATTTAAGTACAGGCCCTAAGGGAGTTCCAAAACTTAGGTTTCTACGGCCAAAAAAACGACTCTCGTCCCGTTTCCGACTCCCAGGTCGATCTCATCTGAAGCCAGTCTCCTACTAATCAACATATTTTGTATATCAGTACATATATTTATGTACCACATCCAATATCAAAATCCAATTCTTAAAACTAGTAGTGGCCATGTTTATAACAAACATACCTGAAGCCGGAGCCTTGCCCCACCTTCACTTCCTTCATGTCTGCCTTGTTTATATGGAAGTCACGCTTCTAGTGACCCTGTTTGCCACAACTTAGGCAGACATATTGGGATATGTCTTTTGTCTTCCCAGAAGACTGTGACGATTTAGCCTTGCCCTTTTCTTCACACCCTCGGAAGCCTTCGACCATGCCTTGGCCTTCTGGGATGTCGAAGTAAAATGCGTTTTGCGCTTCTTGCCCTTTTAGAAGCTCTGGCTCTTCCTCCTTGAGTATAGCCATTAACTCTCCAAGAGTTTTTCTCTTTTGGTTCATGATGAACCCGCCCAGCAATCGGGCAGAGACTGTAAGATCAAATCTATAGAAGTCCCGGCCTCATAGGTAATGCCCAGCTAACCTAGCTGTTCGATGTCAGTAATCATCTGTGACACCTAGTGCTCAACAGATGTACCCTCTGACATACGCGAGCGAAAGAGCTTCTTTTGCAATTCGTACTTTTAAGATCTAAGGTTAGATCTATGAAGATCCTTTAATTTCCACATCATGGTACAAGGATCTAATCCTTAGTTCTGACAATGAAATTTAAGGATTCATTGCAGCAAGCATGACAGATTGAGCATTAAAGTTATGAGTCTTCCAAAGTTCATGCTCCACTATTTGCTCAACTCCAGGCTCAGTCCCGAGAGGTTTCTCTATCAAATAGAGTAACTTCTCAGCTCCCAGGACTATCATGAGATTCTTTTCCCATTCTGGAAAATTAAAGCCGGTAAAGTTAAAGATATTTTCACCCAGGATTATGTCATTTGACGCTAATCTTTCAAGTCATCTTGATTGCTATAGTCCAACTATCCAATCAACGATTTTGGGTACAAATTAATGTAATGATTACTATAGTCTAACTATATAATTAACTACAATTTGATTGGTTACTTTCAAATGTATTGATTACTATAGTCCAACTATATAACCAACTACAAATGAAGTAGGTTGAATACAGTCCAACTGTTTAATTAAAACAACAATTGAATATTAGTCCAACTAATATATGTATAATTAATGATGAAAAATAAAATGAGCGCGTATTGGTAAGTATTAAACAAATATTGTAAATTTAATACTAACCTCCCACTATTTTTCGGCGAGCCTCTAACCCTATGTGGAGTACTCGGGAAACCTAGTTTCCTAGTGGGCTAGGATCCCGTTAAATAACACACAACCTTGACTTTGGCCAACAAGCTGTATGAAACTTAACTAGGTATATCTCTAAGATCAATTGGATCTCATCCAATTCCTAGATCCAGTAGGTGGACCTCCAAGTTCGAAACATATATCCAATCTATGTAAATATATCAAATATATTTCCTAACCTGTTTCCTCTGAATCAACTAAGCCTTGGCTTTGGCTCAACAAACTTAATGATTCCAGTTAAGCGTGATCCATTGACAGTGGGAAAGCTTCGTAATCGAAGTCGATGAACTAGAAGTGACATTGACTTGGCCAACAAGTCACAATCGCCCAATACATACGATATTGAACAAGCGCTTACGCGGTTCAAACACATCCGCGATGGACAAAGGTCTTGACTTTGGCCAACAAACCAATGCCAATCTTGGATCTTGAGAGGAGACCACTCAATGGATGGAAAATGCTTAAAATTGAATGAGGGTTTTTCGCGTAAATTGGCAACCAATATATTATCTTTAATTAGGTCTCATCATACACCCTTAAACATGCATTCTAACAGCATAATAAGGTGCGATAAAATTTAATAATGATTGCGGATGGATATATAACAAATTGTTCCTAGAACAAATCTCTCAATTTCCTCTCTCCCGCTAGCACTATTCTTACTTCTACCCAATTACATAACACTAAAAGAAACCTCATTTACATTAAGGGTAATTGGTGAGAAGAAAAATACAAAGAAAAAAGAGATAATAGGCTGGACACGCAGGTCAAATTTAATAAATTCTAAATTATTACAACAATTTCCAAAATTGCCTCCACCCATCTAATATCCATCCGATATACATTATTCATACAATACATCCAAGTATCACACAAAACATGTTATTCAATCAATCTAATCCAGTTAATAATCTTTGAATTAATGACCATCCAATGTTCAAACAACGATTTGATTTGCGCGAGTCCAACTCGTTTAAGAATAAATACTCAAAGTACGTATTCTTGAATTATATCGAACTATATTTTAAATCCAATTTAAATTGTATCTAATACTAATTCATATTTAATTCCAAATTAAATAATTACACTTCTAATAGTGCCTTTTAGACTTGGATTCCAAATCCAATCCAATTGGGTCTCAAAGGCTCAATTAGCATCCAATACTATTCAATTAAAGTCCAATGGGCTTTCAATTAATTCTTTAGGCATGGGCTTTGGCCATTATGGATCAAACCCAATATGCCAAGGCCCAAGTTATGAATCACCCTATGCCATAAAATCAATTTAGGCCCGTTAGGCCCAATTAAATTATTAAAGGCCCAATGTCATATTTTTGGACTTTATGGAAATGGTTTAGAGGGGAAAAATCTGATCCAAGACAAAAATTTGGCCCAACCAAGCCCATTATCCCAAATACAAAAAATTAGATTAATATATCATTCCAAATTACATATTAATCCATTTCAAGTGTAATTAACACAATTAATTAATTAATCTACTATTTTCAAAACACTAATTAATCTAATTAATCATGCTTAACATCTAATTTATGTAAATTAATCAAAATCAATCTTCCAACATGCTTCATATCTCATGGCAATGGCAACAAAATAATATCCAATTTGATTTCAATCCAATTAAATCAACATTCAACATCTAAGATTCATTTCATGCTATTTAACATGTCCAATTGTTAAAATTCAAAAAATCACCATGAGCTACTCCTAGGGTGCATTCGGCCATGTATGGATTTTGGGGGTTTTTTTTATCTAATCAATTTATCACAAATCCAATGATGCACAAATCCAATTCAACATCATATAAACACAACCAACTCATCAATTTAGGCAAAATCAAGCTCCAAGCACAAAATCCCAAATTAAAGTCTACGATCCCTAGAATCCAAATCATGCTTAGATCTCTCTTTGTGTTTGTTTCTATTAAGGTCCCAAGATCATAAACAAGCATGAGTATCCAATACTCAAATTTATGAGAACTATGTCGTTAAGCTTCCATAACGCACACAAGTGTAATACTAGCCTATTCTGCATTATGATGTCCAGTCTCGATAATACTACGACTAGGGATATTTAATGATTAAACCTTACGTGGATTAATACTGTCTCATATCTTATTAATTCGATATTAATCATATGGACTTTTTATTAGGGATATGCCCTATACCCAACTTGTGGATGGGCTATATGTACATGTATTTGCAATATTTTCATTAATTAATAAAATGACAATCCTTATTTACGTGTCTTACATGAATTATATGAATCATCAAACACTGTAATAAAGCCCTTGGAGTAATAGATGATGGCTTCCACACCTTATGCGAATCATTACTCTCAAACGTTCCTAGTCATAGTTTTGTGAATAATCTGGGTGTTCACAAAGCGAAGAGACAGACTGCATGATAATATGATCCACCCTTAAGTGGGGTAGCGATCTCATAGGCTACTAGCGGAGATCCGTCCGCTTGGTGTATCACATGGATGCATGAGTTGCTCGTGTCCATTAAACTTACTGTCGAAAGTTTTCACATGGAGTGTTTATCCCATGTGTCTGTGAGAACATTCATGTATCGATTGTATGACTAGTCCTTAGACTTGAGGTTTTTACAATCTTATGTATGGATCAAATGACTTTGACATTCTCCTTCCCCGGTTCAAAAGATCCGGTCATAAGGGTATGATTGGGTCATTTGTTGAAACACATGAAGTTTGTAAAGATACAACAGAGAATCGCCACTCTCTCGGATAATATTTTCTTATAATAGTAGTATTCAAGTTCACGAGTTGATATGTGTGATCAGTGCTTGAGACTGTGGCCGCAGCGGAAGAATCATGTGAGATTTTTGGGTTAGCACGACTCATGACACTATCAACATCATACATTTGACTATATGGGTAGAAACTTTCCATACCCTAGGTCAAACGGTGGGGATACAGTGAGGCGAAGGACCGTATCATATGTAAATCGCATACATAATGGGTATATATCTTTCCTTCTCATTTGTGGGCCTTAGCATGTTGCTAGATGTCAACCTTGGTCCTTGAAATTGAACGACCATTTGAACGGAGGATATTTTATGTTCGATTAAATTATCACGATTCATTTCATGTCCAACTTGAGAGGAACCCAAAAGGTCATACACAACCAAGTCGAATTCAATGGTTAACAGTGCACAGTATAAATTTAACAGCATATATGATTGTTGTAGGAATTGTTCATAAATGGTTCAATGTGTTTAATTATTGAACAGATCATTTATCAGGTTCCAAAGTGGCTTAGGGATTGGTGAATGACGATAGGGGCACTTTGAGAATTGGAAAAATGAATAAGAAAAAAAATGTGAATAGTAAATTAAATTTATTTTATTTATTTTGAATTCCAATTCGGTCCAAACTCTTATTAGGGTTTTATAATCTCATTAAACCACTATATTAAGATCCAGTGGCTAAGATTTAACTAGCATTTATCCCACATCGGATTCTTAATTAATTTTGTTGTCTTTGGAGCACCTATATAAACCCAAAGAATTCTTTACAAATTTTTACACCAAAACCTTTCATATCTTGGGTTTATATAAGTGAGCAACTCTAAATTTAAGAGATTAAGCCACTGATTTTGAGGATCCTTAAGTCTAATTTACTAGAGGAATCTCAATTTAATAGTTTTGAGGTATTTGCCTAGGCTATCACCAAGGGAAAAATACCCATGCACTCAAGGCGTAGTCTTGCCGTTGAGTTTTGGCTTTGGTGTGTGCACCTTTGGAGGCCACACACTTGGGTGGCTCTTTGGAACGTGGAAGAGCTTGCTGAGTTCGAGAAAAGCTTGTAGATTAGAGGGAGGACTGGAGGAGTCTTCGGTTCAAGTAAGTTTTTTTCTTTCTTTATTGTTAATTAGAGTTCTTATGATAGTTAGCATGTTTAAGTTTATGTTCTTTGCATGTTTTATGTGTTCTTATGCTTAGAATATATAGTAACATGCCTATGCTTGTAGAATAATCAAAACTAATGGGTCTTGGGCAAAGGGATAGCGGCATCATAATTTTTAATTTTTCGTTGTGCACTCGCGGCTGCTTCCCAACAGTGGTATCAGAGCGCCGTTTTTGTTTTGATTAGTTCTTTCTCATTTGAACTCCAAATTGGGTGTGTAAAAGCTCGTTGGAAAGCTAACACCCTGAATTCCTTTTAGGCACAAGTTTTGCATGATTTGGTTAAGATTTGAACTGTGAAATTGCATTTAAAGTTCACTCATCTGTAAAAAAATATGAATAGTAAATTTATTTTATTAAAATAAAATGCAATATCATAATTAAATATCAATCAAAGTTATTTAATGCCTAAAATAATTCCAACATATTAAAACTCATATGCTTGATGATTCTATGTATGATTAGAATTGGCATGATTATTTTAGGGTGCAAGCATCTAGAGACTTTCTAAGGAAATATAGAGTGTATTGTTTATCCCTTAGCTAAGTAATTATTTCGTGATGAACTTAGAGATTTATTCCCTTTAAAGCTAATAAATATAATTCACTTGTTTATAATAAAAGACATTATAAAGGATACAAGTGGGGTGGGACCAAGGCGTTAATAAAACTTTCCAAACTAAAGTTAATTTAACCAAAGGTATTACTAGAGTTAGATAATGATTTGGTGTCTTCCTTCACTAACTACCTTTTTATAGCCAAAAGGAAAAGCTGTGAAGACATCTAGATAATCATTTACTCAAAGCTTACCTTAAAGCATATTTAAAGTGTTAAAGTAATTTAGAGGATTTATTGATTATTCCTGTCACCAATGCAATAAGAGCCTAAGATGTAAGGGTATTTAAGAGAGTTCGCTCCACCCTCCCTCTGGGGAAATTTCAATGGAGGAATCCATTTGACAGTTATTCACTTAAACTTGCTAAAATCCTCAATAATAATTTAAGTCTAAAATTTTCCCCTCATAGTAAAGTATAGACCTAAAGGGCTTAAACCGTATTGGCATTGTTGGACAATTATGACCCATAGCATCACTATTTGTACAGAACATGGTGTTGTTGTACAAATAAACTATGTAAAAAAGGAAATTGCTATTTTATCATTTGTAATTAGATTACCAAGATATATAAATGATAAAAGTCCATATGATTAGTACCAGATTAATAAGATATGAGACAATATTAATCCACTAAGGTTTAATCATTAAATATCCCTAGTCAGTATTATCGAGACTGGACATTGATAATGCGGAATAGACTAGTATTGCACTTGTGCGTGTTGTGGGAGCATAACAGCATAGTTCTCATATATTTAAGTATTGTATACTTATGCAAGTGTGATAGGAGGTTGTGTTTACCGTTGGTACGAAAACAACTTCGCTCTGGATAGACCCCTCGTAATCTCATTGGTAGTATGACTATGTGTCTATTGGAATCTGAATCAGGGTAGGTGTATTTGGTCTTAACCTGAGACTTGGATCGCTAATACTTGCGACAATCAGTATACTTTGATTTTGGTCATCCGGGATTTAACAGGTTCCGTGTACGCCTCTTCTGGGTATACTGAGAATCGTAGTGTATTGGGTGTGGTGTCAAGATGGAAGTATCACTCTAGTCATATGGAGATAATGATCACGCAGGATACGGAACTAGTACTCTTAAGTACTGCAGTCATCGGGATAATATGACTAGGTCATGATTATCCGATTATAGAGACTAGTTACCAGAGATCTGATATATGCTTTGTACGGGGCAGACACAATTCCAGTCCTAGGCCTAGCATGTGATATCGATACTGGATCGCTATACGCAATACTACGTATACTACGCCTGACATAGATTACATATTCCTTAAAAGAATATTTCTGGAGAATTGGGTAGGCACGGTGCTTTCTAGAAGCCAACCATGTCTTGTAAATTGGTAAAAACGTGGTACGGGGTACGCACGTCTTCAGATAGTCTGATAACAGGATTTACTACCAACATATCCAGGGATCTCATGGGTCGCTTCCCGAAGATTCACCGATGACGTATGACTCGAACATAATTAATCTGGGATTAATTATAAGAGAGAGAAAATTAATCTAGGATTAATTACGGTGAAATTTATCTGGGATAAAATTCAATTAAAAGAGAGAGAACGATTAATTTGGAAATAATCGATTAAAATAATATATTCAATAAATTAAATGAAATTAGATTTCATAACGGAATTAAAATTGGATTTTAATTCAAGCGAACGAATTAATTTAGAATTAATTCGCAAGCGACTTTAAAAGTAATTTTGCTAGGCATAATTATTTTATTAAATTTGATTTAATGAAGTCGCAACGAAGAATTCTTTAATTCAGAATTAACGAACCCGAGCCCGGAATATGTTTGCTGGCCCACTCGAATTTTGAATTAAAGTGGGGCCCACACAAGTCACATCACCTAATCAACTTTATCTAACTTTTTGGTTGATGTAAGTTGTTGGAGATAACGTGTTTCTTACACAAACTTGATAAGGTGAAAGACATTTTACTAACTAAGGTTTTGATATATGTCTTTGATTTTTGAAATCCTTTGACTAAGCACAATTTTCACTCTCTCTTTCATGGCCTTGGGAGTGACTCTCCCTCTCGATTTCTCACAATTGTCGTGAGTTTCATAGGACCAAAGGGAAGTTTTTGTTGCAAATTTCTTCCTTAGCTAGCACTAAAAGAGTCTTATAAGGTGATAGGGAAACTACTCCCATGAGTTTGGAATTCAAGATTCAAAGCTTGGGCTCATCATTCATGCAAATGAGAGTTTGGATCACAACACAAAGGTTGGAAAATTTTGTTATCTCCTACATCCTCTTAGCCGATCAAAGTGAGTACTTTCCGCTATCTTACTTTGTTTATTCACACATCTTATATGCTTAATTGATCTTGGCTAGTTCTTAGATAACCCAACAATGGTATCAGAGACTAAATTAAGCATGAAAGAATTAGGGTTCATAGACTTTAATTTGGGGCTTTATTATTTGTGCATGATTTCTTCAAATTGAGGTTTTGGTTGAGCTTGGATGATGTTAATTAGATTTGTGCATCTTAGGAATTGAGAAATTGAATTGGATAAAATTTCTCCTAATTCCATATGCTTGGCCGAATGACATGGAACCCTTAGCTCATGGTGATTTTGATTTTTTAAAACCATTGGATGTGTTTAAAATGAATGGATAAATTGATTTGTGATTTAATTGGATTGAAATCAAAATTAATGAAAAAATTACCATATTTCCGTGAGCTTAATGAGTATGTTGGGATTGATTTTGCTTCAATTTGTGTTGGACATAAGTTGATTAATTAAAGCATGATTAATTAGTGTAATTGGTGTTTTGGAAATATTAATTTAACTAATTAATTATGGCTAATACACTTTAATTAAATAATTGTAATATTTGGGATATGTGATTAAATAAATTAGCCTTTAATTTTGAATTGGGCTAATGTTGTTGTATTTGGGCTTAATGGGCTTGTTGGGCCAAGTTTGGTTTAAGATAATTGGTTGGATCCAATTGGGCCTAAAACAATTTCCATAAAGTCCAAATATGATAATTGGGCCTTTAAAATTTAATTGGGCCTAATGGGCCGAAATTAATTTTATGACAATAGGGTGATTCCTTAATTGCCGCTTGGCATCTTGGGTTTGACCCATAATTGCCAAAGCCCATGCCTTATGAATTAATTAAAAGCCCATTGGACTTTAATTAAATTGACATTGGATGTTAATTGGGCCTTTGAGACCCATTAAGATTGGATTTAGAATCTAAGTCTAAAAGGCACATTAATAAAGTGTAATTATTTAATTTGGAATTAAATGAAGAATTAGTATTGAATACAAAATAAATTGGATTTAAAAATATAGTTCGATATAATTCAAGAATTTGTACTTTGAGTACTTATTCTTAAACGAGTTGGACTCGCTCAAATCAAATCGTTGTTTGGACATTGGATGGTCACTAATCAAAGATTAATTATTGGATTAGATTGATTGATAACATGCTTTATGTTAATACATGGATGTATTGTATGAATAATGTATAGCGGATGAATATTAGATGGGTGAGGGTAATTTTGGAAATTATTGTAATAAATTTAGAGTTTATTAAATTGGACTTGCGTGTCCAGCCTTTATCTCTCGATTCTTTGTGATTCTCTTCTCACCTATTCCCCTCAATGTAAATGAGGATTCTTTAGAAGTATTATGTAATTGGGTAGAAGTTAGAAGAGTGCTAGCCGGGGAGAGGAAAGTGAGTGATTTTTTCTAGGAACAATTTGTGAGATATCCATCTACATATCATTATTAATTTATTTACCGCCGCCTTATTATGCTTTTAGAATGCAATCATAAGGGTGTATGATGACACCTAATCAAAGATAATAAATTGGTTGCCAATTTACGTGAAAAACCCTCAACAAATATTAAGCGTTTTCCTTCCATTGAGTGATTCATTCTCAAGATCCAAGATTGGCACTGGTTTGTTGGCCAAAGTCAAGACCTTTGTCCACCGCGGATGTGTTTGAATCATGAAGGCTTTGTTCCATATCGTATGTCTTGCCCGAGTTTTGATTTGTTGGCCAAAGTCAAGATCATTTCTTGTTCATCGACATCGATTACGAAGCTTTCCAAAGTCAATGGGTCACGCTTAACTAGAATCATTAAGCTTGTTGAGCCAAAGCCACGGCTTAGTTGATTTAGAGGAAAAGGTTAGGAAATATATCGGATATATTGGCATATATTGGATATATGTTTCGGACTTGGAGGTCCACCTACCGGATCTATGAATTAGATGAGATCCAATTGATCTTAGAGATCTGCCTAGTTAAATATCATACAGCTTGTTGGCCAAAGTCAAGGTTGTGTGTTATTTAACGGGATCCTAGCCCACTAGGAAACTACGTTTCCCGAGTACTCCACAGAGGGTTAGAGGCTCGCCGAAAAATAATGGGAGGCAAGTATTAAATTTACAATTTCGTTTAAGTACTTGCCAATACGCGCTCATTTCATTTTTCGTCATTAATTATTTAATTATAAATATATTAGTTGGACTAATATTCAATTGTTATTTTAATTAAACAATTCGATTGTATTCAAACTACTTCATTTATAGTTGATTATATAATTGATTATAGTAATCAAATATATTTGAATTTAACCAATCAAATAGTAGTTGATTATATAGTTAGATTATAGTAATCATTATATTCGATTGTACCCGAAATCGTTGATTGGATAGTTGGACTATTGGAATTAAGATAATTGAAAGATTAGCGTTTGAAACATAATCCTGGGTGAAAATGCCTTTAAATGGCTCCAATTTTCAGATTGGGAATAGAACCTCAGGATAGTCCTGGAAACTGAGAAGTTATTCTATTTGATAGAGAAACATCTCGGGCCTGACCCCGGAGTTGAGCAAATAGTAAAGCATGAGTCTTGGAAGACTCATGGTGATGATAACTTTAGTGTTCAATCCGTTATGCTTGCCGCAATGACTCTTTAATTTTGTCGTCAAAATTAAGGATTAGATCATTATACCATGATGTTGAAATTAAAGGATCTCCATAGATCTAACCTTAGATCTTAGAAGTACGAATTGCAAAAAATGCTCTTTCGCTCGCGTATGTCAGAGGGTACATCTGACGAGCACTAGGTGTCGCAGATCATTGCTGTCATCGATCAGCTAGGTTAGCTGGGCATTACCCATGTGGCCGAGACTTCCAAAGATTTGATCTTATAGTCTCTACCCGAATGCTGGGGCAGGTTCATTATGAACCAAGAGAAAACTCTTGGATAGTTGATGGATATCCCAATCGTCTTAGTCTTCTAGGAAGACAAAGGAAATATCCCAATATGTCTACCTAAACTGTGGAAAATGGGGTCACTGGAAGCGTGACTGCCGTATGGAAAAGACAGACATGAAGAAAGTGAAGGCGGGGCAAGTCTTTGGCTTCAAGTATGTTTGTTGTCATAAACATATTCACTACTAGTTTCAAAATTGGATTTTAGGTACTAGATGTGGTACATAAACATATGTATTGATATGCGGGATCTGCTGATTAGCAGGAGACTGCTTCAGTTGAGATCGACCTGCGAGTCGAAAACGGGACGATAGTCGTTGTTTTAACCGTAGAAAATTAAGTTTTGGAACTGCCCTTTTGGGCATGTACTTAAATTAGGAGACTGTTATAATGTACCTAATTTGACTAGAAACATTAACTCTATATCTATGTTAACCCGTTGTGGGTATAACCTCTATATTTTAGAACATATTGAGATAAACACATTATATGTGAATAACAGTATTTATATTTTGAATATACATGAATCTCAAAATATAACATGACAAACAAATAGCTCAAACTGATTAATCTATTGAGACTTAATACTAGCATTGTTGTCTAGGACACATTAAACAAGACACATATATCCACACTTTTGAAGAGTGGATAATAGACGGATTTGATTCTAATTCAAATGATGTCTACGAATCTAGTTTATTAGGAAAAGTGCCTAAAATACCTTTTACTTGGTAAAAGTGCAAGTGCCACCGATCTGTTAGCCCTCGTTCATTGTGACGTAAGTGGGCCCATGTCTAGCTAGGCTAGAGGTGGATATGAACACTTCGTAACCTTTACGGATATGGCATCGCGTTATGGTTATGTGTTTCTTGCGAAACATAAATCGGAAACTTTTGATAAATTCAAAAGAGTTTCGACATGAAGTATACAAACAGACGGCAAGAGTATTAAAACATCACGATTGGACCGTGATGGAAATATTTAAGCAATAAGTCTCTCGATTATTTGAAAGAATATAGTATTATTTCATAATGGACTCCTCCTGGAACACCTTAATTTGACGGTGTGTCCGAACAGAGAAACCGAACTTTGTCGGACATAGTAAGGTTAATGATGAGTCGCTCTGAGCTACCAATTTCCTTCTGAGGATATAGATTAAACAATGCTTCTTCTGCCACTCGGTTGTAATTGAATGTGCCGCAAGCTTTCAGAAAGTTGCTGATGTGGGCATTAGGTGTTAATGTCCTAGACATACCACGGGATCTCTAAGCCTGATTATTGTGTGAATACATCAAGAAGTTTGCAGAAAAAACTTACATTGATCGGATGATTTTCAAAACTTTCCATAGATGTAGGTGGAAGCTCCAAGCTTTCATGAGTGTTTCCAACACTTGGGTGAGTTTCCCTATCACCTTGATTCACTCCTTATGTGCTAGCAAGAACAAAAATTGAAAGAAAAATTGCCCTCTAATAGAAGCAAGGTTTCGTCCAGAGAGAAAGTGGGGGAAGAAGAGATGAAGTTTTTGTGTTTATGTTTTCCAAAAACAATTACAAACACGCAGCCCTCTCCTCTCACCAATCAACTAAACAGACTAAACAAATGACCCATGCGCACGTGAAACAAACCAATAAAACGACTGAAACAACAAAAGAAAATAACAACCATTCAGCCCATACCACTGACCGAAACAAAACCAACACCACCAGTCCACCAAAAACCGTGAAACACATTCCAAAATAGTCCCAAAAATACCCAAAAATAGTTCAAATTTCACCCCAAAATAGCGACCGAAACAGACACGCAAACAGCAGAAAAATACCTCAAAAACATAGGAACAGAAAGTCTTAATAACAGCGTATAAGCAGATCAGAAAAATAGCGAAGCGTTAACCCTTCCGATTGATCATATTAGGGTTACTATTCACAACAACATATTGTCTATTTTTCCTCACAAAATGCCGAGCTTCTCTCATTCTCCCATGGATTTTGTTTCAAAAATCAAGCATGCTAGCACATTAGGGAGAGACTCACCCATGAGTTTGGAACAACAAAGAGTGGTTGGAGCTTCCATCTTCCATGAAAAGTTTTGAACTTCTACCAATCATTGTAAGTAATTTCTGCAACTTACTTTAGATTATTCACACAAAATCATTCCTTAGAGATCATTGGCATGTCTAGGACACTAACAATGGTATCAGAGCGAGATCTAAGCATGATTTGGATTCTAGGGTTCATAGCTTTAATTTGGGATTTTATGCTTGGAGCTTGATTTTGCGTAAATTGATGAGTTGGTTGTGTTTGGATGATGATGAATTGGATTTTTACATCTTTGGTTTTATGAAAAATTGATTAGATTAATTTTCCCCAAAACCCACACCATGGCCGAATATGAACCATAGTCTAATACTCATGGTAATTTTTGATTTTGACAATTAGATGTGTTAAAAGCATGAAATGAATATTGATTTTTGATTTAATTGGATTGAAATCAAAATTGAGTGTTATTTCATTGTGGTATCCCAAGTCGAATGACCACTATGCTTGCTCAACTCGAGAAGATTCCTATTGACGTTGGTGTACCATCTATTAGGAAATCTTTAGTGAGTCGTTCGGTGTTTGTCAAATAAACACCTACATATCTATACGAGTCTCCCAAGACTCATGGTTCACTAGGATAAACCATCGGACCAAGTCACGATATACGACATGTATGGGTCTCAGCGGATTTTACTAACCGACTTGTGTTAGTAAATCTTGACCAGGAACTTTATTTAAGAATATACATCTTATAGTGCGCTTCCCAATGTCAATTACAAATTACGTTGTAACTGCGCACTATATTATAAATCCTAGCGTCTTTGTCTAATATACACGTATCACTAAACCAGATTTAGTTTCAATCTAATCATAATCAGATATCTAATTGTAATTAGACCGAATAAGTGTATAAAAGACAATGGGTGCTACCATTAAATTAGTAATATTATGGAAAATAGAATTGCTCGTATTAATGAATCGGACACCTATTTGGACAAAGGACAACTTGAATCTACTTTATGAACAATTGAAGATACTAAAGAACACGAGGTCGGGTATGAGGAATACCTTGAGAATCAGAAGAGCTCTTCCTAACTTGCAAAACGACAGGATTTTTGAAGAAATGAATATAATGAGCCTCCAAGACTCTCTTATACCCATCCAATTTTGGCGCTTCAAATTCCTGTCTATAGGACTCCTTATAGCTCCTGCTTTCGCTACAATAATAACTGAAGACTGGCCTAAAACTTTCAATGGCCGGATTAACCCAACTAAAGCCAAAACCCGAAGAAGAGTGGTAAGTGTAAGTGTCTTAGGGAACATTTGAAAGAACTATGTTTGCTTGGAATCAAATGTCACTTGAAAATCTTTACCCTTCATGCGAAAAATGAAGGTACTACTTCTTAGAGGAACCGCCTCTATTACTATCTAATCATCCTAAACTATGAAGAAACAACATACATCTATTTACTCAGGAAGTTCATCAACTATTATCTCCAGACGACATGTATAACGGTTCTCCCCCTTGACCACTAACATTGTTTATGATTTCAGACATGCATCAATCTCTTTCGACATGACAAGAAAGGTAACAATATTGGATTGTCCGCATCAATCCCAGTCGATAAATGTATAACCCACTAGACAAAAAACACTCTTTATAAACAGCAAATCGTGAGCTGGAAAAATTCGATGAAGCTTCCATGTGACATGTATAAAAATTCAATCATATTTTCTAACAATGTTAATGAACACATGCATACAAGCAAAGTCTTGTGAGTGACCCCTATTCGGCACGAAAATATGAACAAATTCCTTGATCCTCTGACCAGTCAAATGGATATTATCCTGATACTTCAAGTTGTTCAGTTGACTAGGAACATTTCCCATAACTCATGTCGAATCAAGTTCAAAGCCTAGACCTTCATCTGATCTAGACGACATTGAAGACTCCTCTGATCCTCTGACTAGTCAAATGGAGATTACCAAGAACCTTCATCTGATTTAGTCGACTAAGAACATTCCCATGGCTCATGTCAAGTCAACTTCAAAGCCTGGACCTTCATCTGGTCTAGACGACATTGAAGACTCCACTAGTCCTCTAACAATCGGATAGAGATTATCCTGAACCTTCATCTCGTTCAATCGACTGAGAACATTCTTCATGGTTCATGTCGAGTCAAGTTCAAGGCCTGGACCTTTATATGGTCTAGACGACATTGAAGACTCCATTAGTCTTCTGACCAGTCGAATGAAGATTATCTTTAACCTTCATCTGGTTCAGTCAACTGGGAACATTCCTCATGGCTCATGTCGAGTCAAGTTCAAGGCCTGGACCTTTATTTGGTCAAGACGACATTGAAGATTCCCCTGGTCCTTTGACCATTTGAATGGAGACTATCATGGTCCTTAATCTGGGTTTAGTCGACTGAGAGCATTTTCCACGGCTCATGTCGAATCAAGTTCAAAGCTTGGAACTTCATCTGGTCCAGACCACATTGAAGACTCCCCTGGTCCTCTGAAAAGTCGAATTGAGATTATCCTAAACCTTCAGCTGGTTCAGTTGACTGGGAAAATTCCCCATGGCTCATGTCGAGTCAAGTTCAAGGCATGGACCTTCATCTGGTCCAGACGACATTGAAGACTCTCCTGGTCCTATGACCAGCCGAATAGAGATTATCTTGAACCTTCATCTGTTTGAGTTGACTGGGAACATTCTTCATGGCTCATGTCGAGTCAAGTTCAAGCCTGGACCTTCATCTGGTCCAGACGAATTTGAAGACTCCCCTAGTTCTCTTAACAGTCGAATGGAGATTATCTTGAACCTTCATCTGATTCAGTCGACTGGGAACATTCCTCATGGCTCATGTCGAGTCAAGTTCAAGGCCTGGACCTTCATCTGGTCCCAACAACATTGAAGACTCCCATGGTCCTCTGACCAGTCGAATGGAGATTATCGTGATCAATCATGTGGTTAAGTTGACTGGGACTTATCCCTATTGTTCATAGCGAGATCAAGACTTGGACCTACACTAGATGTTCTTTACTTTGAAGAAGATACAAAGTGTATCTCTCATTTTCAGTCAAATGCTCCTTTAAGTAATAGGTATACAACAAATCCCTCACTCCAAACTCAACTTTCAGCTCAAATGGCACACACTCAATCGACATCAGGATCCTCCATATTTTTGGCATTAACTAGGAAGGGGCTAACTCATAATGATTCAAAACTTCCCATACTAACGTGGTGTTAGGGTTGGTGCTCGGAGCACCAATTTTCTTATGTATTTCCCTGTGAATACTTATGTAAATATTTTATTATGAATAAAATAAACAGTTTCTATTATATAACATCTCTTTATATATGGTAAAGACGTAACTGACCTTAGAATGATTAGTTATGATATAGTTCCAAAAACGTCGCAACTGACATTGAGTTGTATCATAACAATATCATTTCTTTAACAGTTCCTGGTCAAGGTTTATATTACTTGGTTAGTAAGTAAACCCATTGAGATCGGTACATGTCATCTATTGGAATCTTGGATTCCAATGATAGATTCTCAATGAACCATGAGTCTTGGAGACTCGTATAGACATGTAGGTGTTTATATCGGATAAACACTTAATGAATCATCGAAGATTCCTAATAGATACTACACCAACATCAATAAGAATCTTCTCGGGTTGAGTAGCATTGATTCTTTACCATTTTGGATATATGAGGTATCCTCCACACTTTGATTGCAGTCACGTCATCGACCTATTAAGGTCAGACCTCCGCTAGTCCGTTGTGTGTGGATTGATCCTCAAGATATATTGTGTGTGTCAAGATAGAATATGTCAGCTCTGTGTATAGAGCATAGGTATTCAATATAGAATTAGCAATCTATTAAATCCATGGGCCTATGGTACACTGTAGAACGAGTTCTAAGTATAATTAATAGATTGCTAATATAAACGTCGCTGTGATTATACGACAGTCTGGTTTTGTCTGTGATTATATCTCAGAGATTGACTTTTATGATTTATCTGGAATAATCGGATACCTGTGACAGAGGGATATACGTATGCAATGTCCTCGACCTGTATGGTTTCAGTGAGTTTATCCATGTTCGTTATAATTTACGGTGGGAAGATTATGGACACGAAATTTGATTTCGTGACGGATATACCTGAACCACAGAGAGTCGCACTAATGAAATATACTCATAGAGCACTAGGGCAATTTTTATGAATAATATTGATTATTTATAATTCGTTTAATGGTTAAACGAAAGATACATACAAATTGACTGATTTGGGCTTTGATGATCGGCACTGTAGCTTAAGGAACGTATTTGGTTTTCCGGTTTACTGGAATTTTGGAGCAATTTTTGCTTGTGCCGAGAGGTTTAACTTTGGGCGGATTTTTGGGAAATTTACAATTTGTTGCTTATTTTCGCATTTTCTTCTTTTGCCATGTATTTGGTCGTGTTTGCTTTCAAGCTTGTTCTTGTGCCGTTGGCACCTACCTGGGGGATGCCCCTTGTACTTTGTACATAACACATCTTTTGGAATATACTTGTAACATTTTCCAAAAAAGTGTATTTGTATTTAATGTATGATTTTATTAAATACACATTAATTAAATGTCAAATTATGATATTTGACATATATCATTAATATATGTATTTGGATTATTTAAAGTAAATATAATACATATATTTGAGATATTTGTATTTAATTAATTTTTTAATTTTTTAATTGTTAAATGATTAAAATAATTGAAATATAAATATCTACCATTATGATAAAGTTATGAAATGATTAAGTAGTGTAAATTGTTGACTTTACATTAAAGAAAAAGGTAGTCAAATGACATTTGACTTGTTTGATATTTGTTTAATAAAGATTAAAAATGCAAAATATTTAATTTTCCTTTACTACCAGTTTCGGCCAAACCCTATCAGTATATAAGGTTTTCATTTTTCATTTGCTTCACTTGTTCAAGCCTCCAATAACCTAAATCAAAAGTGACTTGAGAGAAAAAGAAAAAGAAACAAACAAGAAAACAAAGAAAGCTTGGAATTTAGTAAGTATTTCCAACTTTCTATTGGAAGGAAACTTGTTCCTTTTATTCTTGGCTACAACATTTGTAGTTCTTAAGTTTTTCTACTCTCTTATGTTTGTGTTATGATGGTTGGAAGCATGAATGAAAGATGTATGCATGCATGATTAACAAAGTAAGCTTATTAAAGGTGTATAAGCACAGTTTTGATCGTTTGATGATATTGTTGGCATTCTAGAGTTGTTAGGCCACTCATTGATGGGCCTAGAATTGTTCTTAAGTTGTTTCAAAATAGTGAGACTTGTTTGGTATTGTAGAGATTAGATTAAAGTGTTGGATTTGGTTAAGTTTGGTTAATTTGTTAATTTGATTGAGAAATTAGGGTTGATAACTTAAACCAAAACTGAGGCTTTTCATATATGTGTTGTATAATGATGTATATGAGATGTAAAAATCATTTGGTGTTGATTGGAATTCATCCAAACTTGTTTTTAACAAATTTGGAACAAAATGCACAAAATTAGAACTTGAAGTCCTTCTCGGCAATTGGAGAGATTTTTGGGATTTTTTATTGTGAGTTATATTTTGATGTATATGATATGTAGAAATCATTTTGCAATGATTTGAAATCACTCAAATTTATATATTTTACAAATTAGGAATAAAATGATCAAAATGTAAACTATTGGGGTCTCACGGCAAAAATATGGAAAAATTCAATTTTTGGGTAAAAATTCTATTTTTAAGTATTGAATAATTAGAATAAATAATTCTATTTTAATTACCCGAGAAAAATCATTGAAATCAGAAATAATTATTTTTCCGTGTTCCGCTGCGTTTATCCCTAAAATCCCCTACACTTGGGGTATAGGAAACCTAAACCCATCAACAAAGGGCGCTCGTAAAACCCTATCCACCTGGGTACTTTGTAATTTATCCCCCAATCGACGTAGCTAATCTAACTTCCATAGACTGGGGAACCTATTGTTGTGATATTTTATATCGTACCACAAGTGTACGGTGTCAAGTTTTAGTATAAATCAGTGAAATAAGTTTTGGTATAATTTATCCCCCTAGTCGACGTTAACTCCCACTAAGTACTACAGTTGACAATCCTAACTTCATTTAGACGATAATTAATAAATATTTAAATAATAAATAAATATAAAAACAATTTGATAGGAGGAACTAATACGATAGAGATTCTGGGTCTTGATTTCACCTAGTTGTCTCCTATGTATTTGTCATGCCAATTAATCCTTGTTCAGTTATATTGTTTATAAGTCAAGACTCCTAAAATATCCACTCTCTCTCTCGAATGCCGAGTGAAAATATCATCAACAATAGACTTCGATATCTCTATAAAAATCTAGTAGTTAAACAACTCGTTACGCTTTATGATTCTATATTAACGACTTCAAAGGAACTACAGATTCTCTCGAACTCTATAAAATCATAAGTCATATTCTCTATATCTATTCAAAATCTCCTATCTCGAGTGATAGATTCTAAATATTCATCATCTTCAATTGTGGCCAACAATCAAGAAGCATTAAGCTCAAAAGAATATAAATAAATTAATAAGACTTCCTAACAAATCGACAATCGATACAAAGGTTCAAGCATCAGTTACACCATTCTCCATAATTAAGGGGTTTAGTTCATGACAATAGATAAAAATAATGAAAACAAGTCATGAATCTAATGGAAATCATTAGAGTTCTAAGAAAGAAACAAGAAGATAAACCCGAATTGAATCTCTTCCTCTTCGGACGTCACCGCCTTCGTCTCCTCTTGTTTGTGTTTTGTACTGTGTATCAACCTCTCTTTTGAGTCTTGGATGGACTAATGTCTTTATAGTAGAGCCTTAGGTGTCATTGGGTATCTTAAAAACCATAATAATTAAAATCTGGAACGCAT